>JADRCD010238228.1:15361-29186 GCA_019843815.1 Montemys delectorum
CAATACAAGCTGACCCAGAATTCTTTGTAACATAGTCTGGCCTCAAACTTGTAATGATATTCTTAACTCTGCCTCCCAGGTGCTGGGATTACAGAAATAAAGAATCTTTTTTGGCTTTATTTTTATTAATTTCTGTTTTGAAACATGACCTTCCTAAGTTGTCTAGGCTGGCCTCAAACCTGTGACTCCCTGACTCAATCTTCCAAACAGTGGGATTTTGACATACTCCACAAAACCCAGTTATATACAATCTCCATACCAGCACCAGAAATATGAAGGCTGATATATCCTCATTGAAAGATATTTAAATTTCAAAATTAAAGTAAGGAAGAAAGATATATAAATGGAAAATAAAACAATTTAACAACGAAGAAAATCAAAGCAGAAGAGAGACTGAAATGAAAGAAAGGGAGAAAAAGTGAATGATTTAACAAAGAGATGAAGAGAGTCTTAAAAGAAGCCCATTGCGGATCTATTTCCAGATCCAGCTCATGATTCTACACAAGTTTTACTATGGCTAGAATGTAAAATGTCCCCACATGCTCATCTGACAGAACAGTCGGTCCCCTGATGGTGGTGTGGTTTCAGGCCACAGAAAGTTTGAAACAAGTGCTTAAGTGGTAAATAAAGGCCCATGGGTCAGGGATTAAGTGTTTTAGCCCATTCCCAGTCCTGGCTCGAGGCTGCTTGTGATCTGGCTGTGAGGGAAGTTCCTACCACTAGCAATGGATCTATAGCCACCATTCCTTTCCCACTCTGAAACTTAGAGGAAAAGAAAGCCTTCCTTCCTCCAGAGGCTTCCATCCGGGTATTTGGTCTTGTGAAGAGAACGGTAACTAACTCAATAAACACAGGATGCCTGATAATGGTGTTATGACAGACAGCTAGGAGTGGCTCTCTTTTGAAAAAGATCTGTATCCTTTCTTGGTGCCACAAGGTTAACTACTAGCAGGGCGTAAGCCCTGGCATCTCTGCCTTCATTTGTGTGCCTCCTTTACTTTGGCTATGCCTCCTACAGGTCTTAACAGAGGCATGTTAATCTCCAGGGAGTGTCTGTCTACCTAACCATTCTCAGTACTTTTCAAAGGCAAAGGCACAAAGTCATTGTCCAAAAGAAACAATCAGTTTCCTTGAATTCCTGGAACAAGTTCTGCTGCATAGATACTTTCCAGGTGAAAACAATTATCTATGGCCACACCCTGAACAGAGTCACCCATAGGAACCAGACTGAACCCCCTCAGGGATGGCAGAGATTAGCAACTTAATAGCACATTGCAGGGCCAGATACCATTTACACCAGCACTGTTCTATTGGGCAATACCTCTTTCTCCACACTACTTCTTCCTCTGTTTAAACCTAAAGCTAATTATGGCTCCATCACTTGATACCCCTCTAACTTCTTCACAACACAATGACCCCATCTCCTTCTCTGCTTTTCTCTGTCGCCTCTTTAGTTGCTTGGGTAGAATAGTCTGCCTGAGTTGCCAACCAGGACTACTTCTCTTCAACTGGCATTAAGAATTCTTTCTGAGTTGGCTCTCCATCAGCTAGTAGAACCTACAGTCAAGTCGTTTGATCTTTTATTGATTTTTATTTGATCTTTACTGTCTTAGTATTGTGAAAAGATATCATGGCCATGGCAACTCTCAGAAGGGAAAATTGGGGTTTGCTTACAGTTTCAGAGGTTAGCCCATGATCATGGTGGGGGGCAAGGTGACATGCAGGCAGACATGCTGAAGGAGCTGAGAGTTCTACATCCAAGATCTACAGGAAAAGAGAAAGAGAAAGCGTCTGGGGGAGCTTGGGTGTTGGAAACCCTAAAGCCCACGCACAGTGACACCTTTCCTCCAAGAAGGACACACCTCCTAGTCTTTTCAAATACTGCCACTCTCTGATGACCAAACACTCAAATCTGTGAGCTTATGAGGGCCATGATTATTCAAACCACCACACTTATTAAATCTCATTTTTCGGTATCTGTAAAACTTTATTGGAAATGTAAACTGGAGTTTACATTTAAAATGGATGCTACACCATTTCGTTTCTCCTAGGCTACTGATAAAAGGTTCTGACTTGGAAGCTGGGTAGTTGAATTTTCCTGAACTTCCTGTCTCCTAAATAGGGTCACTCTGAAAAGCAGCATGATGTCACAGGTATATGCTGACTGCCCTAGAAGGCAAAGACTGCTACTTACCTAGAGGATGCAACACAAGAAACAACGTGCCTTTGGGACCCAAACCTTGCCTGACTGCTTAAATGGGCAGGGTTCTTTCTCTTCTTTCTTTGACAGGCCTGAGCATGTTTTAATTGTCATAGAAGGGTTTCAAACACTCTCCACAAAGAGGTAGCTAACATTTCCTTTAAAAAGAAGTGTAACTTGGGGAATTTTCCTTCAAACTTCACCAATACATTTTTTTTTCAATTTTTGTATACAAAATACTTGTCCCATATAATATATTCTGATCATATTTTTTCCCTTCCCACCACTTCTGTTGGATCCTCCATCCTTCCCACCTCTCCACTTCCCAACATCATGTTCTTTTTTTCTTCCCTCTCCCCAAAAAAGGAAAAACAAAAAAGTTGATAGTCAAAACAACAAAAGGAGAAAATCAATAAGACAAAAAAATCACCAAAACAAAACAAAGCACACACATACCACAGGGAAGTTTGTTTTGTGTTGGCCAACACTTCTGGATGTAGTCCCTGCCCTGGAGTGTAGTTGACATACCTGGTGAGATCCCATTGGAAAAAACTGACTTTCCCTTTCCCAACAGGTATCAATTGGAAAGAGCTTCTTGGTTAGGGGTTGGACTTTATGTCTATTTTCCTTTTTCTCTGTTCGGATTTTGTATGGTTTTAACCTGTATGGATCCTCAGTATGCTGCCATTCTCTTTCTGAGTTTATATGTTTATCAATCTGGTTGTGTCTGAAAGACACTGTTTCCTTGGCCGTGTCCACTCCGTACGACTCTCACAGTCTTTCTGCCTCTTCTTCTTACATAAATCCCTGAATAAAGAGGGAAGGGGTTTTATTTAAAATATTCCATCTAGGTCTGAGTACTCCGAAGTCTCACGATCTCTGTCCATCGTCCAGTTGTGGATCTCTGTAATAGTTCACATCTCTTCTAAGGAGAAGCTCCTCTTCTGAGGGCCCAGTGATGCTGTGAGCTACCGTTATATCAATATGTTCCTCTAGCAGAATAATACTAGTAGGTTTTCCCTTAGTCCTGTGACATGTCTAGTCTCAGATTCTTGGCTACTTCAGCAGTGGCATACATAGCTTCAATCTCATAGAGTAGGTCTTAAGTTCAATCCAAATATGGTTGGGTTTTTTTTCCATAATATTTGTGCTACTGCTACCCCATTGTATCTTGCAGGTAGGTCTCCATGATAGGTTTCAGGGTTTATACCTGGCTGAAATGGTTTCTTTTCTCCTCCAGTGCCATGCAAAGTACTTTGCAGCACCATGAATGCTATTCATAGAGGTGAAGGTTCTGGTTGGGTACCGGCTTGATATTTTTCCAGGTTCACTGACAAAAGAAAGCTGTGTCTTCAGCAGAAGGGCTTTGCCCTTATGTTATAAAGAGCAAGCAATAGCCTTGTCGAAAGCCTGTGGTACTCGGAGCAGGGCAGTCTAGGAGGCCCCTTTCACCAATGAATCAACAATATATAGCCCAGTCCCTTGAACTGGTGTAGCAATTTTGATGGTAAAAAAAAATGTATAGTTAGGCCATTATATCTCTATTATATATTAACTGAATTTAAATCTCTGCTATACATGTATACATTTTAGAGGCCTCTATGGTAGGAAGTTTTTCTATGGTTTTTTTAAAAGGCTTTTAGTATTAGTTGGCCTACCCTATCTCCTCTTCTTTAGCGTCCCTGATTTAACCAAACTATGGTTACACGAAAGAGCCTATGAAAATGTCTTCATAATTAACTGAATAAGGGAAAGAAAACATGACCTCAGATTAGAGACATAAACACCACAAGTATCTCTGGAAGGTGGGCTATGTAATCTTGCTTTTGGTTAGATTTAGTTGGATTTGGCTAGATTGTGTGTGTGTGGGTGGTGTGTATGTGTGTGTGTGTGTGTGTGATAAAAAAAATCATCATACAAGCAAGTAAAAGAAGAAATTCCCCTGAGAAATTTCCTAAGGTCTTGTGCAAATTTTCAGGAAATCCCACATTCCAAATCAGTTTAAAATAAGAGAACTGTGAGGGGTTAGTATAGTCTACACCTGTTCTATTCCCAATCCAGGGCAAATGGCAATCAAGCCTTGAGAGATTTTGAAATCTTCATTATTCTATTGCGTTCTTAATTTAAACTTAGTATTTCAGAAAGTTACTTTATTAGGAAAGAAATCCATACAGTCTGATGTCAGACCTTCTGTGGTAGGTATGTCATATGGGAACCTTGAAGGGAGGGAAGTAGCCATGTTCCAGCATTGCAAAGCTAAAGTAAATACTGGTTATATGGACTGTACCCAAATCCCAGTGTTTTCCCAGCCTTCCTAATTTCTAAGCTCAAAGCAGATCACACAGAGCTTTGACCTGCCTTCTGTCTACTACGCTAGCCTGTTCCTCTACCCTCTCTGTTTCTTCCCCTAGTCTGGATCTTCACTTCATTTGTCAAGTAAGCATCATAAATGAGGGTGTATTATGTTATGTTAAAGACTTTTAAGCCCCTACAGTGATAAAACACAAATTGGCTTGGGGATGTAAAGTATATCTCTGTTCTGAGAGAAAGAAGTGATTCGAAGAAAAAGAAAATTAACTAAGCAAAACAGGTTCCAGCATAACTCCATTCCAGAAGCAAGGCTGGGAGCAGGCAGAATGCTAACCTGTATTCTGGAAGTAAGGCTTGGGACAGGTAGGTTGCTGCTCTAACAGCCCTCCCTGAGAGCAACAGTTCCCAGACAAAAATGGAAAAAGAAAGTTTGATTTCTGTTTCCAAGTGATTTTGTAGTAAGTATATGACGTAGGGTTTTCGGGGTCCCCGTTATCTCTGCTGCCTATGTTCTCGTTCCCCTGTCATTGGTGTTTCCCAATTCAAAACCAGGCTCAAGAACAGACTCTCCCCTTGTGGGTCTGCCTTCTGCCCCATTGCTCGAGTATGGAAGCCTCTGGGGAGGTGAAGGAACGTGTGCTTGACTCTGTTTAACCTTCACCACTGCCAAAGGGCTCTGGGCTTTAGGGAAGCTCTCAGGCGGTGGGAAATGCAGCCTAGGATGTGGGAAGCCACAGCTGAGTTCACACCTTTCTGAGCATCCAGTCGCTGCTGGGAAACCACCCAGAGGGGTCGGAACAAATGGTTGGGGAACCGTGGACCCCCATGATGAGCACAGGACCAGGGGCTCCCAAACTCCTGACCCTCCAGGCTCCACTGAGTCTCAAAGAATTGGGAACTGAGTTGAGGGCCCGTGGGCTAAAGATGATGATGAGCCAAGAGCTGGGGAAGGGGAGCTCCTGCTTAGCTCACTGGAGATGGACCATAGCTTGTGGGTGTGTGCGAGTACAGAGAGGCCTTCTTTCGGAGACTTAGGCTGTGGCTTGGTAGTTGAAGGCTTTCTCTACGCTCCCCAGGGCAGTTCTAGACGAATTGCTTGGGAGTTCATCGTGGTCTGTTGTTAGGATCCTAGCAAAAAGCAAGGGTGTTTGAGGAATTTGTCTTGGAAGGCATCCTTTAAATCGGGAGGGAAGAGTTGAGGATTTGTCTGTTTTGGATAGCTGAGAAAGGAAATACCATGTTAATTATGTGTCTGGGAAAGGCAGTAACAGCTTGTCTGTAAAAGGAAACTGGTTGTTAATTAAGGATTAAATAGTGGTTATCAGCATAGTTGGTTTGACCTGTGGGAGTAGATTAAATATGATTTTTGAAACTTAAAAGAAAGTTTAAACAAATTGAAGTTTTTTAGGACAATTTTAGGTTAGAAGGCATGAATGCTAGGGGAAAAATAAACATATAAATAAAGAAGCATGAAATTCTGGGGGTTAAGGGTTTCAGGTATGTTTTTCTAATTCTAGCAGCAAGATCTTATCTATTGTCCTTTCTTACTGGATCTTTTTGCATAGGTGAAGTGGGGAGAGGCCTGCTCTGTCATTCAATGGTGATGTGCTCTAGCAGGCATGTGCTCCCCTCCCCCACACACATATACACTTGTTTTTTCTTGGCTGCTATTGCTAGAAGACAGGTGGGCAGTATGAGAGAGGGAGCATGCTCCTGCGGTAAGGCCCAAAATAAGATCTGGAGAGTGCTATTAAAAGTCAAACAGGGACTCAGGAGCAGAAAGCAAAGGAATAAAGCAGGGGAAGCAGGAGGCTGGAGGGGAGGAGTGGGGATCTGGAGATGGGGGAAAGGAATCAGGGAGAGGAGAGAGAGAGAGAGAGAGAGAGAGAGAGAGACAGAGACAGAGACAGAGACAGAGAACAGGAGGGGAAGACCTGGATCTTTTAAACTAGTGTTAGGAGTTACTCACTGTCCTTGTTTAATATGCAGTTCCAATGTGGTCAATACTAGGAGTATGTATCAGCTGGTGCTAGACATGGCTTCTTGGGCAGGTGGAACACAGGAAAGGCTAGACTGCATTTACCCAGTGCTGCTGATGCTGTTGCTCTCAGGTGCTGGGCCTCAGCAAAGCTCAGGGGGTAAGAAAACACAGCCTAGGATGTGTCAGGCCAAAGCTTCGGTTCCCTTACTCCAGGGCATCCAGTCACCACTGGATGTGCGTAGAGGAGTTCAGAAGGAAAGAGACGACAGGCCCACAATGAGACTGGGAACACGGAAATGGGGAACTCCGACTCTGCTCATTGGCTATGTTCTTAGTTTATCAATTAGTTGTCTAGAGGCCCAGAGAGGCCTTCTGCAGGAAACTTAAGCTGTGGTTCTCTAGGCAAAGGCCTTCCCCATGCTCCCCATGACGTTCTTGATGAAAGCAACTGTCCATGCATAGCCATACCGTTTATTGACTGCTCATCATGGAAGATGGATACATATCAACTCCTCAGGGAGGATCAGAAATTAAATTCTTTTGCAGGGAGGAATGTCCAGGAAGGGAAGCTTATTGGCTAAGCCCTCAGGGCCTCTAGATAGCTCATTAGCATGAGGAACTGTTTTGGGCTATGTGACAACAGGTCCCGTTTCTTATGTGGAAAGTGTAGCAAGTGTTCCAGGCCAGGAATCTGGTAGGGAGGAGGGAGCTGCGCTTCCATCTCAGGGTGCCTGAGTGCTAGGGACGCTGACCCAGCTCAGTCTAGCAATTTCCCTGGCATGCTCCACTATCCCACATCCTCCGCTCTCTCTAGTTTGTTAGCTCCCATTTCCCATAATTTCATAAGATGGATTATTTTATATCTTTGGTTATAGAATAGATACATTCAATGCTGTTTGTCATTTTTATTTGTACATGTACCCATGAATATTTGTTTATGCATGTGTGCATGTTTCTCTGTGCGCGTGTACATGCATGTTGAGCCAGAGGTCAATGGTCGACATATTTCCTCAGGAGCCATGTCCCTTGTTTTTCTGAGACAGGGTCTCTCATTGTGACTTGGGGATGAGAAATTTCTTAGGCTGACAGGTCCACAGTCCTTAGAAATCCGTTTGTGTTCTCCTCCCTTGGGATGGAGCTATGATTGTTTACTCCCCCCAGCTTTTTATGTAGGCACTGGGGATTGAACATAGGTTCTCATGCTTATGTGACAAGTGCTTTATTGACAGAGCTATGTCCCCTTAAAGTTTTGTTGCATGACATGGATATTATACAACGTTTTACATTTGTACAGTTCTGGGAGGGCTATGTATTCTTCAGCATGACCTGAAGGATCCAACTAGTCAACATCAAAGTTATGAAGATGAGAAAATCGATCTGTGTTCTAAGTCATAAGGTAAGGCTTGTTTCACCATGTAACCCTGGGGCCTACTAAACACTGACCAGGTTCATTGAACTGTAACAGAAATGCAATGATATCAAGCAGCATATTAAGTTGGCTGGTTGTTGTGGGCATACTAGAGGTGAACAGAGTATTAACGGAGTGGGGGGAGGGGTTGCCAGTGCAAAGCAATGAGGCCTGGCACTGTCACAAGAGGGTGTGAAACCTGGTGTGACCTGGCAGTCATTCCAGTCCACAAAAAAATGAAGCCACTCTGGCTTCCAGGCTTTTCTGTAGAGACATGCTCTCAAGTATCTCAAAGACCTAACACGTCATCATAGATCTATCGTTCACAAATCCAACTCCAACATGAAACAAGGATTAAAATGCAAAACAACCTAATTCAGGCATGGAAATAAGGCCATGGAACAATATTTTAGATACATCTTCTTCCTGAAGAAAGCCAGACTCATTCTAGGTTTATTATTTGCTTCCAGGCAGGGTGAGGCAAGAATTTTGAGCAGGCCAGTAAGGTAGGGCTTGGGGTTTATTGGAAAAGTAAAGTGACCAGAGCTAGGATCCCAGCACCCAGATAAAATCAGGGCTTAGCAGGACACATCTCCAATCCCAACACTGAGAAGCTGAGACTGACACTTGTATACCAGCCCAGGCTAGGTAAAATGATGAGTCCCATGTTCAGTAAGAGACTAGTGGGGGGGGGGGGAGGGAGAGAGAGAGAGAGAGAGAGAACAAGTAAGCAGGACATCCAAAGGCAACCTCTTGCATATGTGGACACAAATATAAAAAGACAGAACTAGGTCTTCTCCCCCTTGTCCCCCAGACACACTGTCTCAGTCTTATCCCCAGTTTTGCAGCAGAGCACCTGTGACAGTCTTGACTGACACCTTGTTTCTATTTCCTGTGAGTCCTATGGCTCTTCCCCTTCTAGCTTCCCTCCCACTCCTCATTGCCTTGTCCCAGCACCCAACCCCAGAAGTGACTTCCTGTCCTGCCACAGTAACAAGTAGGCAGCAGACACACACCTTGCCTTGTTCTCCAGATCCAATCTTCCCATTCTCATCTTGGCTCTGCAGCAGAAAACGTGCTGTGGACTCCCTTTCTTTTCTGACCTCAGAGGCAACAAATCACAAAGATCTTCTCCTCCAACATCCCTTCCTTCAAGTCACCCCATAATAGTAGACTCCAATACCGGCAGGCATAGCCTGGGAACACATCACTTGAGCATGCCAGGAAAACAAGTCCACACAAAATATTCTACCAGGCAGCACACAGTCACCGTACTCTCCCAAAGCCCATGGAGGAAGCAAAAACAAAGGAAAAAAGACACTCATCCAAAGGAGAAAAAAAACAGACACACTCACCCAGACCTATGAATATCCTAATCCCAAATGCCTAGATATTAGCATATAACCACAATCAATAAAACCCAGGAAAATATTTCTCCACTGGAAGCCAGCAACTTTACCACAGCAGGCATTGAATATTCTAACGTATCTGACGCATAAGAAAAAGACCTAAAAATAGGCCTTGTGAAAATGATAGAAGCCCTTAAAGAGGAAATAAATAAATCCCTTAAAGAAACTCCAGAAAACACACACAACTACTGCAGAGGATATGAATAAAACCAATCAAGATAAAAAGATGGAAGTAGAATCAACCTAGAAAACCTACACTAACAGAATTCTGGAAAAGAATGATGTGGGAATTCAAACAGAAACTACAGAGGCAAACTTCACTCAACAAAATATAAGATAATAGAAGAAAGAATTTCAGGTATTGAAGATATGATGGAAAAAATAGAGCCATAAGTCAAAAAAAATGGTTAATCTGAAAAACTCATAACACCAAACATCCAAGAAATTTGGGACACTATGAAAAACCAAATATAACAGAAATAGATGAAGGGAAAAAAATCACAGTTCATAGACCCTAAAAAATAGTTTCAACAAAGTCATAGAAGAAAATTTCCCTAACCTAAAGAAGGAGATGCCTATAAAGGTAAAAGAATTATACAGAATGTCAAATAGGCTGGACCAAAAGGAAAAATTGCCTTGCTGCATAAAATTCAAAACACTAAACAACAGAATGAAGAATGAATATTATAAGCTATAAGTAACATATGAAGGCAGACCTATTAGAATTACATCTTACTTCTCAAATGGAAACTCTAAAAGCCAGAAGACTCTGGAAAGATGTGCAGAAGACTCTAAGAAACCCCAGATGCCAGCCCAGATTAGTATACCCAGCAAAAGATTCAATCATCATAGATGTAGAAATATTCCATTAAAAAATCAAATTTAAATAATATCTACCTATAAATCTAATCCCACAAAAGGTGCAAGAATGAAAATTTCAACCTAAGGAGACTAACTACATCCATGAAAACACAGGAAATAATAATCTCAGACAAGCAAAATCAAAAGAAGCAACACACACACACACACACACAGTACCACTACCTACAATAACAGCAATAACAACAAAGTTACAGGAATCAGCATTGATCTTGTCATTGATATCTCTCAATATTAGTGGTCTCAATTCCACAATAAAAAGAAACTAGCAGAATGGGTATGTACACAATACCATCGTTTTGTTGAATCCAAGAAACACATCTCAACATCAAAGATCAACCTTGCCTTCAGGTAAAGGATGATAAAAGTCCTGGGAAAGTTAGGGATACAACAGAGTTATCTAAACTTAATAGCAGCAGTTTAGCAAGCCTATAGCCAATATCATATTAAATGGAGATAATATTCAAAGAAATTCCACTAAAATCAGGAATAAGATAAGGTTGTTTTTCTCTTCTTATCAATCCAATATAGTACTTGGAATCTCAGCTAGAACAATAAAACAACTGAAGGAGACCATGGGGTTACAAATTAGAAAGTATTAGAAAGGAAGTCCAATTACCTTTATTTGCAGATATGACAGTATACATAAGTGGCCCTAGATAGTCCACAGTAGGAAAATTCCTAAAGCTTTTTCAAGAGTTTCATCAAAGTAGCTGGATACAAAATTAACTCACAAAATCCAGTAGCCCTCCTATATCCCAAAGAAAAACAGACTGAGAAAGAAATCAGGAAAACAATACCTTTCACAAAAGCATCAACAGTATGAAATATCTTCAGGTAATGCCAACCAAGCAAGTAAAAGATTTATATGATCAAAACAGTAAGTCTTTGAAAAAAATTGAAGAAGACAGCCAAAGTTGTAAAGATTTCCCATGCTCATACATCTGTACAATTAACATAGTAAAAACAGCCATCCTACCAAAAGCAATCTACAGATTCAATGCAATCTCCATTCACAGTCATACAGAATTCTTCACAGAATATACTGAAAAGACATTCTCAACTTCCTATGGGGGAAAAAAACAGCTAAAATATTCTTCAATAATAGAAGAAATGCTGAATGTCCCACCATCCTTGATTTCAAGTTGTGCTACAGAGTTATAGTCAAACAAACAAACAAACAACAAACAAAACACTTGGTATTGGAACAAAAATAGACATGCTGATAAATAGAATCAAATTGAAGACACAGACTTAAATACACCTATAAACACCTGTAAGCCAGAAAGACACACTAGAAAAAAGACAGTCTTCAATAAAAGGTGTGGGTCAAACTGGAAGGTTGTATCTTGAAGAATCCAAATAGATTCATACCTGTCACTCTGCACAAAACTATACTCCAAATGGATTAAAGACCTCAATATAAATCCAGGTATACTGAACCTATAGAAGAGAAAGTGGGCAATAGCCTTAAATGCATTGGCCTAGGGGAACACTTTCTCAACAGGATACTAATAGCACAGGTGGTTAAAATCAACAATTAATAAATGGGACCTCATAAACCTGAAAAGCTTTTGCATTGCAAAGGACACTTTCATTTGAACAAAACAGCAGCCTACTAAATAGCAAAACGTTTTTACCAACTCCACAGCCAACAGAGGACTAATACACAAAATACATAAAGAACTCAAGCAATTTGATATAAAAAACAGATAACCCAATTAAAAATAGGGTGCAGGTCTAAATGGAGAATTCTCAACACAGGAATCTCAAGCAGCTAAGAAACACTTAAAGAAATGTTCAACATCCTTAGCCACTAGGGAAATGCAAATCAAAATGACTCTGAGGTTCCATCTTACACCTATCAGAATGGCTAAGATCAAAAATGTGACAGTGTATGATGGTAAGGATATGGAGCAAGTGGAACATTCCTCCATTGTTGGAAGAAACACAAACTTGCACAGTCACTATGACAATCAGTGTAGTGGTCCTCTGTGGTGCAGTGGGCAGTTCTGACAGCCAAAGTCCAGTAGAGTGGCCACCTGGGAACGCTGGAGACCCACTGAGCAAAGTAAATTTGTTCACAAGGGACAGTAGGAGTTCGGTGATAGCTCCAGAGACCAATGGCTCAGATTTCAGCCTAAACCCCTCACAACTAACCCTTCAGGAGATGTGTGCTCTATCAGGCAGACAATGTCTCAAGCTCCCAGCATTCTAGCTGGACCTTACACCCAGTCATCTGACCACAATTTAGACATGCCATGCCCCATAAAATGAAAGGGGTGGTTTGCCCCCCCTCCTCACTCTCTTGTTCTCTTACTCTTACTTTAGCCCCAGGAGGAAAGAGAGAGACCCAGGCCTCAGCAGCAGGCCCTCTGCCTCCGGGGGGTGGGGGGGAGAGAGAGAAACAGCCACAGGCAGGCCTCAGCCCAGGCCGCCCCCCCCCCACCCCACCCCCACCTCCCGCTCTTGGAACAACAGTCCTCACAAAGATGGGAATTGATCTCTTTCATAATCAGATATTCCACTCTCAGACATATACCCAAAGGGTACTTCATCCTACCATCAGGACACTTGCTCAACCATGTTCATTGCTGCTCTATTCATAATGCCAGAAATTGGAAACTTAGACATCCCTCAACAGAAGAATAAATAAACATAATGTGGTACATTTACACAAAGGAGTATTAGTTATTTTTAAAATCTATCATGGAATTTGCAGACATTCCCTTTAATGTTTGGCTAGGGGTCTCTGCATCTTTTTCAGTCAGCTGCTGGATGGAGCCACTCAGAGTACAGTAAACTAGGCTCCTATCTATAAGCATAACAGAGTATCATTAATTGTGTCAAGGGCTGGTTCTTGTCCATGGGATGGCTCTCAAGTTGAGTCACTCTCTCAGTCTCTGCTTCAACTTTGTCCCTGTACTTCTTGTAGGCAGGACAAATTTGGAGTTTCATGGGTTTGATTGGTGTCCTTATTCCTCCACTAGCTATAGGAGGTGACCACTTCAGTCTCCTTATCACCCAGTACCAGGAGTTTCAGCTAGTATCATCTCCATAGACACCCTGGATCCTCTCGCCTCTCAAATCTCTAGCATGTCTTAGAGATCCCTCTACTCATTGTGTGATGATTTCTCTTCATTCTCCCAGACCTCTCTTTCTGTCTCTCCCTATTTCTGATCTCCCACCCCATACCCACCTTGGAAAAGAGTTCAAGGAAGGATTGAGTAACCCAGAGGGGATAGGGACTCCACAAGAAGAGCAGCTGAGTTGACTATTCTGGACTCTTGGTGGGGTACCAAATAGTGTACAACGGTTGGACCTAGGTCCCACACACATATGTAGCAGATGTCCAGTTTGGCCTTCATACAGGTCCTCCAACAACTGGAAAGGAGCTAACCCTGACTCTGTTACCTGGCTGTGGATCCTGTTCCTCTAACTGGGCTGCCTTGTCTGGCCTCAGTGGGAGAGGATGTGTCTAGCCCTACAGTGAATTGAGGGGCCAGGGTCCGGTGATAACCAGGGGGGACTTCCCCCTTCTCTGAGGTGAAGGGGAGATGGGATAAGGGGAGCAGTCATGTGAGAGGAGGACTGGGAAGGGGGACTGTGATTGGGATGTAAAGTGAATAAATTAGTTA
>JADRCD010238229.1:9002-20271 GCA_019843815.1 Montemys delectorum
AATGGTTGTTACAAAGCAAGCCCAATGGTTACTAAGAGAATGGTTGTTACAAAGCAAGCCCAATGGTTACTAAGAGAATGGTTGTTACAAAGCAAGCCCAAAAACCCCTCTCTTTCTCTCCCTCTCTCCCTTTCCTCCATCTTTTGCATGAGTGTCTCTTTGCCCTTCCATTTCTTCCAGTATCCCAGAGAAGCTCTGTTTTCTTGTTGGTTTTTTTTTTCAAGACAGAATTTCTCTGTGTAGTCTTGACTGTCCTGGAACCCACGATATAAACCAAGCTGGCCTCAAACTCATAAAGATCCTCCTGCCTCTGCCTCCCAAGTGCAGAGATTAAAGGCCTGCGCCACCACTGGCTCACAGTGAAGCTCTTAGCAAAACCAAGCAGATGCTCTTAAACTCCCAGAACCCCAAACCAAAATATATTTCTTTTCATTGTAAGTTACCCAGCTTTAGGTATTCTGTGGTAGGACCAGAAAATGGGTTAAGTAACTTACTGTCTTGCCTCCATGAAAATCAACATCAGTTTCTCTTAGGGATGTAGGAAGAGCAAAGCCCACAGTGGAGCCATGGACCTGGTCTCCCTCCAAAGCTCCTCCATCCGGTACACATTCTGGGTCCTGCACTGCATCCTACCATGCTCTTATCCTGATATGTCTGTCTGTCTAATCCTGTCTCTACAGGCTGAACCTAAGTGCAGCATACCACTTCACTCCATCCCAGAGAGGGGCATCCTTGGACATGCAAAGGAAAGAGCAAACAATTATTTGATTGATACATACTTTTTTTTTATTTTGCGGTCTGGGTCCTTTATTTCTCTTTTGTATACTAGGCCATGATTCATATGGAATGGGCTCCAACAGCTCAGGTTCCTTTCCGTTGGTCCTCACAAAGTGTGCTTCTCTGAGTGGCACAGGCTGGCGATTCAGCTGAACCCAAGTGCCCTTTTCTTTGGCTTCCTTTTTCTTCTGATCGCTCTCCTTCACCCGCTTCAGGAAGCTGTCTCTGCTCTTTAAGTGCTTGATGTGTTCAATCTGCACATTGATCTTCTTGGCCAGAATCTTGCCCTTAACTGCTTATTTACAATGATGCTCACAGCATGCTGGGTGGCATTGTAGACTCTTCCAGTTTTGCCATGGTAACACTTATGGGGCATTCCTTTTTGAACAGTGCCCATTCCCTTGATGTCTACAATATCACCCTTCTTGTAGATCCGCTTGTATGTGGCCAAAGGAACAACTCCATGTTTCCTAAAAGGCCTGGAGAACATATACCGAGTGCCTCTCCTCTTTCCCTTTGTGTTCGTCATTTTGGCGAGTTCCTGCAAGATGGCTGCGGCGGCCAAAAGCAATACACACATTTAAAAAAAAAATGACTTTGCTGAAAATTTGACCTATGAGCATCTGCTAAACTATAAGCACTGAACAGCCCAAAATCAGAATTACTACATTGGTGGGGCCAAGCAACTTACATAGGCACCCACTAATTGCCTACAGGAGTGATCCATGATCCATATTAATTGTTAGTTTGGCAGGATCTATAATTACCAAGAAGACAAGCCCCTGGGCCTGTCTGTAAGGGACTAACTAAGATTAGATTCAATGAATCTAATTAGACTCAATCTAGATAAGACTCATTCTAACTGTGAGTCGAACCATTCAATGGACTGGGGTTCCTAATTGAATAAAAACAAAGTGGGGGTGTCTAGAGAGATGGCTCAGTGGTTGAAAGCACCTGCTGTTCTTTTTTTTTTTTTTTTTTTTTTGCATTTTTTATTAGATATTTTCTTTATTTACATGTAAATTTTCCCTTTCCCAGGTTCACCTCCAAAAAACAAACAAACAAACAAAAACAACAAGAACAAACCCCTTTTGCCTCCCCCTTCCCCATGCCTGTCACCCCACCCTCTCCCACTTATTGGCCCTGGC
Source organism: Montemys delectorum (assembly GCA_019843815.1). Classification (NCBI taxonomy): domain Eukaryota; kingdom Metazoa; phylum Chordata; class Mammalia; order Rodentia; family Muridae; genus Montemys; species Montemys delectorum. The sequence continues at coordinate 10,928 of JADRCD010238229.1, forward strand.
ATTCCCCTACACTGGGGCACAAAACCTTCACAAGGCCGAGGTCCTTTCCTCCTATTGATGATCGAATTTGCAATCCTCTACTATACACATGCTGCCAAACATTCAGTCCCACCCTGTATAGTCCTTGATTGCACCTGCTGTTCTTACATAGACAGCTCAGGTTTGGTCCCCAGCACCACAGGCTGGCTCACAGCCATCTGTAACTCCAGTTCTAAAGGATCTAGTGGCCTTGCTGGATACCAGGCACTAACATGGCATGTGCATGTGCATGTGCATGTATGTGTATGCAGGGAAACACTCACACACATAAATAAACAAATCTAAAAAGGAAAACAACAGTTAAGACCAATATTCATCTCTCTGCTTCTTGACTGGTAGCACATGTGACCAGACAGCCCTGCCACCATGCCTTCCTGGCCATGACAGACCATACCATGACCTTCCTTCCTTCCTTAAGTGGCTTCTTGTTGAGTATTTGGTTGTAGCTGGAAAAAAAAAGTACCTAATATACCCCCTAAAGTGAGGTCCTCAGATTACAACCGAAACACCTTGTACAAGATGCTGGAGCCACCAGTTCTGCTTCATTCCCTCCGGGCTCACCCTTGATCTCTCTCCCCCTCCACCCCTGTCCTGTGGAAGCTAGTTCCTGCTCTCTACTGATCTCTCTCTCTTTTGTGGGCTCAGGAGAAAAGAATAGAGAACAAAGAGATGTCGAGGAGGAGGCTGCTAAAGAGCTTTTGCTCACACTGATGCTCAGGTCCCTGTATCCTGCTTTAGAAACTCTTTAGGGGAACTCTTTAATAGTTAGGGGAACCTAAACATTACCCTACACATGTCTAGAAGAGTCTTCTGGGGAGCCTCAGTTCATCCAGTGCACCCCCGTTTCCCCTAAGGTCTTGTGTGGGGTTAAGGCAACATGCCACCCACTTGGCTTTACTAAGGTCTAGGAGGAAATGGTTCACAGGAATACTAAGGAGCTGGTAGAAGCCCGGAACTCAGGGCTCTCAGCCTCAAAACAGGCAGGGCTAGTCCTGGTCTGTAAGTGGCCTTTCCCTAAGATGGACTCATCCTCAGCACATGACAGGCACAACACTGTAAGCAGCCAGACAGTGACATCCCACATCAGCCCGTACCTGCCAGGGCTCCTTCACAAGTGTTTTTCTGACCTCTCCCGCCCTCCTCCCACCTCTTGTTCTTTCCAGAAAAATCCTTCTCTGGAGTTTCCAAATTCAGAAGAGAGAAAAGGAAGACTCCTTCCATTTTGATTGTGGGTGAAAATAAATCAATTGTTAGTTTCTTACCCCAAATCATAATCGCTAACGCACTGGTCCCAACCTGTTAAGGACAAATGTGAATGTTTTCGAAGGTGTTTTTGGAAAATCACGGACAGTGGCCAGGAGACGAACTCGCTGAGCTGTGGTTATTGGCACCGTGATTCAAAGCAGGAAATTCCTCACATAACTCACCCTCTCCCAAGCCTGCTGGGAGCAGGAGAATCCATCTCCTCCCTGGGCTCTCTTCTGTTCCCAGACTGCTACCCACTGGGTCTGAACATGGCTGACCATCCACTTACTAAGCCAGAGCAAATGTTCACGCCCATTCTCCAAATCTCTTCAAGGCCAGAATCCGGGGGAGAAGATAAGAAAGACACTAAGCACTCCCTCCATAAGGCTCCACATGTAGCCTTCTCCTTCTATGTAATGTAGCCAGTGAGCAAGTAAGGCACTCTCTCCAAGAAACTTTCCATCCTAGAACATCCCTTCTGGTACCATACCCACCCCCACCTTCCACTTATCTAACCTCTAAGAATCTAAGACAGACAGACGGGTGTGCAGACAGACAGACAGGCACACACACACACACACACACACACACACACACACGGAGTCTATCAGTCAGGGTAGGCTAATTACTACAACGCCCCCAATACCTCAGTGAACTAACGCAATGATAGCTTCACATTTGCTCACATTTAATAGCTGCTGATCTTCTAAACTGAGCCATGACTACACGGGTGGGGGGGGTGGGCTTTCATTTGCTTTCTTAATTATATTTCTTGCTTTCTAAGTCACAACTCTTTAAGGAACTGTAGCTTGCCCATTTTTATGGAAGCAAGCGTTCTCTTCAGTTCTTCTTTACAGTTTGGAGTATAAGGAGCAGAGAGATCCCAAAGCGCGGTGTCCCACAAAGCCGGCAGAGATCTGCTCCACCATGTTCAGTCAGTGTAGACATTAGTGGGCCTAACCCTTTCTCCCCTGGCAAGCAGGGCTTCCAGCCTCGCAGAGACACGGGAGCTGAATTGCCCAAAGGACTCTTGCACCTGGCAGAGAATACACTGAGCACATGGACATTGCGGGAGGACATTCTGGTCTGGCCTGACACAAGCCTACACGCATTACTGAGTCACTGATGATGGCAGTCCTAGAGGGATGAATGGATGCGTCTTCTGCCTTGAAGGCCAGCACTCTGGTGACTTCATCTGTGCTTCTGTTGTCAGACCAAATTACCTCACTTACAGATTTAAAACAGAATCCAGACCAAAGTTGCTGGCTGTGTAGACAGAGAGGGAGGATTCAGTAAATGCAGACTCTGGATACCGAGCCAGAAGAGAAGGCTGGAAGCTGACACAGGCATTCCCACTGTTTAAAACCTGCAGCTTCTTTCTCCATTCATCTGCTCATTCATTCAACACTTTATCTACAGACGGAATGGGTCTATTCATCTTGCCGATCATCTTTCCCTTCGCCATGCCTGACTTCTGTGGACCACGTCCATCACTAAGCCTGCTTGCCTTTTGGCTGCCAGACGGGTCAGGATATCAGGAGGCAAGAGGTGGAAACGAGAAGGTGGAAGGCGAGAGTCTGGAGAGTAACAGCAAGAAAATAGCAAAACCTGAGGTTGCCCAGCTTTAGAGCCAATCATAGCTAAGGCTGCCCAGCTTTAGAGCCAATCAGCAAACAACCAAGAAAGTCCTGTTCTCTCAAGGTCCTTTGGACAATCCTTGTAGATTTATAAGATAAGTTCTATGAGAACACATGTCCCCAGAAGCCGGCTAGTATCAGAGCCAGAATCCGGCTAGTAGCAGAGCCAGAATCAACTTCATAAGATGCAATCATGTGCTGGTCAGCTCATATAAGATGCTCAAGAGCCCGTTGTTAGGATTTCAGAAACTTGAAAGCGGCTTTCTTAACCGCTTAGTAGCTTCAGATCAGCTCTAGTGGAAGTATGTTCACCAGAGAAATTGGCAAGCAAACCAGGTTTTTCTCCCCAGTCCCTGAGATGTGATTAACCATTTAAAGGTTCTGGAAACAGAAGGCTGTGAGTCAGGCTAGAGGAGAAAGTTTGCACGCAGGATCTCATAAGCTCAGACTGAAAACCCAGGTCCTGGAACCTTAGGTAGATTCCTTGACCCACTCTGAGCCCGTTTCTTCATGTCTCTATAGTACCAATACACTGCATGCATAGTCTGTAGCAGGTATCTGTCTCAGCACTTACACATGTTAATTCATCAATCCCTAAGAGCATTCCTCAGAAAGGAAACTACCTGTCTCCTCGTTCTGGAGAGAGGGAAATAGAGGCAAAGATGGACGAAGGAACCACACCACGACCTCTCAGCTAGTAGCTGTCAGAATAACAAGGGCAGGCAGCCTGCCGCCAAGCTTTGCCTGGCTCCCAGCCCTGCACTGCCTGATCCAGTGGTCACTGGCACCCCACACTACAGAGGGCTTCATCTAGGTTGATTGACACTGAGGACGAGACCATGTTCCCCAGACTGCACACAGCTTGGTTTCTGCTCTACTGCAGCCAGGCTTCCCGGAAGGCCTCACCACCACCCTTTGAGAAGTGTCGCGCTTACACGAGGGTTTGGCTTGGGTTTCTAATTTAACAAAGAAAAAATAATAATAAAGTATTTATTAATTACAACCAAAAGAAACAGCAGCGTATCTGAAGACAGCAGCACGGCCAGGTAGAACTCGAATAACATGCAGATCGATCTTTGAGCCACTTGCACTGTGTGGAAAATGTGTTCTCCTCTGAATGGGGCGTGGCCCCATATAGGCAGGCTTGTATGCTGCCTATAAAATGTATATAAAAGCTTTGTGGTGATTTGAGCCTGGATGCCTTTATTTTAAAACTTTAATTTTAATTTTCTAAACAAGTAGAAACACAATGGAGCCACTTCCCACTTACGCTGAGTATTAGCAAGCTTTGATTTGTGTGCATCATGTGTGTGGTTTCCCAGACCCAGAATATTCAGAGGTGAGGAGTGGTAGAGAGAACTATTCATGAGCCATGAAAATATTCATTAATGGAATTAGTCTTTTAACCCTGCTTCTTAGGACTTTTATCAATCATTAAATACTTTCATAAAAATGAAATTGAAGTAGGCGATGTGAGACACATAAGTGAGACACATAAAAGATTTCAAAGATTTTCTATGGTGCGTGGGTAAATGTGTGTGTGTGTGTGTGTGTGTGTGTGTGTGTGTGTGTGTGTGTGTTGCCTTGTTAATGCTGTATGCCTTGTAGAAATGATACTTTGGATATGGTAAATAAAGTAAGTATAATCAGATTTAACTACACCTGTTTCTTTGACTTTAGGGGGCTGCTAGAATTTGTAATGACATCTGTGACCCATGTATCTGCAGGGAGCAATGCTCCATACTGACCTTGTCATTGTAAGCCTTGACCAGATAATGCAGAGGATGAGTCCAGCACCCAACCTGAAACATGCTAAACACCAAGGGCCATTATCTATATTAGTGACATCAATGGCTTTCACTGATTAGCAGGGAGCTCCAGTGGAAGTAAAGAGAATGGCACGGTGTCCACTCTGCTAGTCCACTTATCCTGGCCACTGTCTCCACAGGCCAGAAAGCCATAACAGTAAAGAGATTCTTCAAAGTTCTTCAAGCTTTCATATCCTCCTCTGGAGGTCAAGGAAGGTGAAGGAGTGCACATAATTAAAGGCATAATTAGCATGTTTACAACAGTGCTTTTATGTGTGTGTGCCTGTGCATGTTTGGGGAAAAAGTGAGCATCACATGTGCATGCATGTAAGATCGATGTCAGGTGTCTTTCTTAATCCCTCTCCACCTTGCAAACACGGCGCTTACCAATTCTCGTAGAGCATCTGGTCAGCAAGCCCCGGGGATTCTCCTGTCTCTGCCTCCCCAGCACTGAGATTACAGACAGGTGCTGCTGTGCTGTTTATTTCCTGAGTGCTGGGGAATCAAACCCAGGCCCTCATGCTAACACAGCAAGCACTTCACCAACTGAGCCGTCTCCCAATACTTTTTAAATGATGACGGGAAAATACTTCCATTCTGTGAGACATAAAATGATTTGGTAGATGATCTGGGCACAGTACAGAGAGGTTCAGTGGCCCCAAGGGTCATGTTGCAAGCTTGGTCCCCAGTAGAGTAGGGTTAAAAAGTGTATAGAACCTTCTAGAGGGGGAGCGGGGAGCTTGGTACAAAGTAACTAGCTCACTGGAGCATTGTCCTTGGAAGGATTAATGTAGCTCTTTGGGGACCCTGGTTAGTTACCATGAACGGTTTTGGCAAACAGAGAAAGTCTGACCCCCAAAGGCTTCCTAGATCACCATGAACTCATTTCCACATAAACATTCCCATTGAGGTGTCTTCTGACATCACATCCTAGCCAGAACTGTGCAGAAGCCAGTGTCATGCTCTTGACCCTCCGGAAGAGTGAGCTAATTAGACCTCTTCTCTTTACAAACTGGGTGGAAAGCACCCGATAGACCATCGGTGTGAATGGGAGCTCATCCCCAGCCTCCTGCATAGACTCACAAGGTTCCCAAGGCAATGCCTATTCTCCATGCTACCTGTCCATTCTGCTCCTCACAACCTACTAATGTCCCATCTACTCAGAAGCTAGGAAAGGCGCCAGACCCCAAGACCCACAAGTCTAGCTCCAGGGAAGGTAGCAGGGACACCCCACCCCAGTACTACAATTACTGCACTGTCCTACAGGCAACTCTGAGCTCCACCAGCCTCACCATCTGCCAGGCAACCTCCCAGACTCTTCCTCCAGCCCTCCGTCCTGGCTCTGAAGTAGTATGTGTGGACGGGGAAAACAGCCAACTTCTCGCTGGGCTCTCTAACAAGTTCCGCGGGTCTGTTTGTTAAAGAAAAATTCCAGTGGGCGCATCCAACACATGGAACTCAAGTACAGAAATTATATTTATCCAGCCCACTGCCAAAGAGATCACATGCCCTATGAGTCACTCCAGATGTGCTCAAAAACAGAGCCTCTGTGTGGAAGCCCGGTCCCCTAATCCCAGAGAGAGTTAGGTTAAGAGAGGTACCAACTTCTGTCCCACCCAAGAGGTTAAATCTGCCTCCAACCTGTGGAGCCAGGGAGAGGCCCCTTGCTTTCCTTATAGACAGGAAAGGGCAGTAAGAACTCTGTTCTCTCACAGAGAAGAGCAGGGGTCCACCTGCAGCTCCTGGGGTCCTGCAGGAATAGAAGGTCAGTTTGTCTCCCTCCTGGAAGATGCCTTGGAAGGTGCTAACGATTCTTCTGGTGTTCTCCAGCACCCAGGCCACTGTGTCCTGCAGGTGGAGCAGGGGTGAGTTGTTTTTATTCTTGTATTTCTCTGGTGCTCATTCATCTTTCTTGAATAGAATTGTGGCTGTGGAACGGAGTTAGAGGAAGGAAGGAATTAAAAGCCCCGTGCCTGCTTCATACGCCAATTTTACCAGTGCTCTATGCTTCCTGGTGTGGTCCCTCTTGGTAAAAGGTGATAGGAAATGCCGGTGGAAGAGTACCGAAGCAGCTGATTTGGGAGCCTAGCGGAGATTGGGAAGCCATCGGATTGCTCCTGCTGGTGAGCCAGAGAGAACTCTTGACTGTTTCAGAGGATGGGTATGGGTTCTTGCCAGATCCCTGCCTGCTACTGTTGGGACAGACCCCTTGAGAGAAGGTGTCAAGCTCTGCTGCCTGTGTGATGGAATGGTGGCCACTGGGGCGCAGGAAGCTGCTTGCTACCTGGGAGACTAACGCAGAGTGCTCTTGGCCACACTGGCTAAGAACGAGGTTTCCAGGATGCTATGGGTGTGCATTTTAGCAGCCGGGCAGAGCTGTGTGGTGGTGGGTAAGGGGGAAAAAAAGAATGTTTGGGGCATCCATCCAGTGTGCTTGGCCCCTGCCATTCCCATCAAACCTCCATGGAAAGAAGCTGGTATGTACAAAAGCTTTTCTCTCATGCTGACATCTTCTCCCTCGGATGCCACTTCTGAGAACAAGGGTGGCATTTTCACTCTGGTCTGGTTGCACTTGGCAGGCACCAGGGACATATCAAGCCAGCTAGCTTATTACTATCAGGAATTGAAGAGCTGGGAATGCTACCCACCCTAGGCCAGTCTGAGGAGAAATCTCTCTGCTCCCTACATTCAGCTGAATTCACGTTCCCAGAAAGACTTAGAAATCCAGTGTTCCCTCAAGTCAATCCAGATGCTCTTTATAGAGACCCCCTAAGGGGATGAGGATTGGCATGGGGACATGGATGTGGCTGTCCTTCTCAGAAAGGATGTCAAGGGAGGGAAAGAGCGGTCTGAAAGGCAGAGGAGAAGTATTCGCAATGGAAAAGAAGAGCCCTTATTTATTTATCTTATCATCTTTGTGCTTAAGCCTGATATTAGGAGCTGGCCAGGACATAGTGTTGCTGAGATGCAAACAACACACACACACACACACACACACACACACACACACACACACGCCTACCTGCGATTGTGCGTAGTCTTTAAGGGCAGCACTGTGGGGTGGAAAGCAGAGAGGTCTTAGAATTGGATCCTGTCACTCATGCTTGTCACACTGGGAGCACAACTTAATTTGCCAATGGAGACAACAGCATCTTCTTTTCTTGAAGCTCTGGCTGTCAGGAAGCCGAGAAAGGATTGGACGTTCGAGAAGGCTCATAAACACTCCAGCAAGGAATCGGAGATTTCAGTTCTCTCTCTAACAAGCCACCGGCACGATCTCTGGCAGGTTCCTAATTTCTCTGGATGTTGTTAGCAAGTAGCATCCTAGCAATCACAAAGCATGCCCTCGAAGGACTGATTTGAGGATGGTATTCAAAAATATGCTATGAAAATGATGTACACAAGTGTTAGTGGCTACTTACCACTCTAAAAAAAGATATAAGCATTATTCCTTAATGAAAAGCTGAGTCTCTCAACATGCTTGAGTGCAGCATCTGAGGCTCTTTGGGGAAGGTTTTCCCAGCAGGGACTCGGGCTATAAAGAATCAACACAAATGACCCAAAGGCCATTATGGGACAAAGTAGGAAGAGCTAGAGGTATGGTCTGAGATTGCTCAGAAGCAACGAGTGATACGGAGCCCATCCAAGTTTCTTCAAAATTCTTCCACGTAATTGACTTTTATTTTTCCTTTGTCTTAAACAATTTTTTTCTAATTAAAAAAAGGGCAATTCTTGTCTTAGATAAGCTCAGTGCTCCCTATGCAAGCATGAGGGTCTGAGTCCCCCCAGATTCTGTGTTAAAAAGCTGGGTGTGGCAGTCTGTGTCTGTGAATCTATCACTTAGGGAGGCTGAGCATAGGATCTCACGGCTCACCGCCCACCAGCTAAGCCAACCGCTGAGCTCCAAGCCAATGAGACATGCTGTCCGAAGAAACTGGGCCGCGTTCCTGACGGTAACGTTCTCGAGGTTGTCTCAGGGTGCATCCTGATGTGTGCGTGTGCGCGTGTGCGTGTGTGCTCGCGTGCACACACACACACACACACACACACACACACAAATAAATAACTTTCCCACAGGTGTTGTCCCTTTCACCTTACCCTTACTCCAACTCTGAACTGCCACCCTGCTTTCAATGAATTCCCTAAAAGGAGTTTAAGGGATACTCTCCTTAGGAGACTGTATTCTTCCATCCTCACCCCCTACCTTAGCCCTCCCCACCCCCTACACACACACACACACACACACACACACACACACACACACACACACACGCTGCTCTATATAGAAAGAAACCCAAAAAGAGTCTGCCCACTGCCAGGCAGCCTTCTTCTGCCCCTTCTCCCAGCCTCCCCGCCCCCCAGAAGGCGCTCTCTAGGATTCCCCCTCTCCCCCGCCTCCCAGGGTGGAGACTCCACAGCCAGATCCAGGACTGCCCAGTCCAGCCCCGCCAGCCTGATGACGCCTTAGTGACTCACCTGTGGTTTCTGTGGCTAAGAGGGCCAGCCTGAAGACATTGACCTACACACACGTCCCATGTCCTGGCATGCCCCTCAGCTTGACAGGGTAACACTTGAGGGGAGAGGGCTTGCCTGACTTAAAAAAGGTTAATATATA
>JADRCD010238230.1:0-37871 GCA_019843815.1 Montemys delectorum
GTGGGACTGAATGTTCTGGCAGCATGTGTATAGTAGAGGATTGCAAATTCGATCATCAATAGGAGGAAAAGACCTCAGCCTTGTGAAGGTTTTGTGCCCCAGTGTAGGGGAATGCCAGGGCCAATAAGTGGGAGAGGGTGGGGTGGCAGGCATGGGGAGGGGGGAGGCAAAAGGGGTTTGTTCTTGTTGTTTTTGTTTGTTTGTTTGTTTTTTGGAGGGGAACCTGGGAAAGGAAAAATTGACATGTAAATAAAGAAAATATCTAATAAAAAAAGTGCTAGAGTTGGTCAAGTGAAAAAAAACTATGAAATGAAGAGTTAGTAGGGGGGGGGGTTTCCATATAAAAGGCAAGATTGTTGAAGTTTTTAATGAGTTGAACCTTTTCCAGCTACTCAATATATTGTATATCATGATTTCTTCCGCAAGAGTTATATACTTTCTAAAGTCTGGAGACCGCCTTCAGTCTTTAAAGAAAATCATGAAAACAATCATCATTAAGAGATTATAAAATATAGGGTTTCTGAGCTAGGGAGAGTTAATAGAACTTACAGCATGATTCTTTCTGTCACCCAGCTAGTGACATTCTTCCGGGCACTGGACACTTTTGCCAGATTCCATTTGAATAGGCAGGCTTTTGTGTTAGTTATCATTGCATAGGTGTGATAGAGTGCCTGACCAAATCACCGAGGAGAGGGACCACTTTGGCTGTTTTGTGGCTTTGCAGTGGTTATGAACCTTCCCAATGCTGTGACCCTTTAACACGTTTCCTCTTGTTGTGGTGACCCCCAAGCATAAAGCTATTTTTCTTGCTACTTTATAATTGTAATTTTCCATAGTTACAAACAATAATGTAAATATCTGATATGCAGAATATTTGTGGGGACCCACAGGTTGAGAACAATTGCTTTCGGGGCTTTTCATCCACTGTGGACAAAAGAGCAGTTCAGGTTGTATGCAGTGGAGTTTTGGTCAGCAACTTGGTATTCTCATGGAAGCTTATGGGGAACTGTGGCTCTTGATCCACAGTTGGATATAAGCTTTGGAGGGTCTCTTCCAGTGATGTGCTTTTGCCAGCTAGGCTTCACTACCTGAAGGTTCCATGGCCTTCAAATTCATGCCATAAACTAGGGCTTGTCATTCAAAGCATGAGCTTTCACAGAACAGATCTTGTAGATTCAAGCCATAACATTGTAGAATAATGTCCAAGGACGTATGCTTTGGAGTCAGATCATCTGACTTCAGATTTCAGGTCCAAGAGTTAATTATCTGTAAATCTGTGAACTGTTTCACTCACCCCTTTGCAGATACACTTCCTCATAAAAATAGTAGCTTCTATTTATTACATACCAGTCTGTAATATGATTAATTGCAAGAAGCAATTAAATATCTTGAATTAATTAAAACGTAATGTTTAAATATTGTGTTTTGTAAAACTGGGGTGTCTCACAGAAGACAAGGATGTGTTTCTAGATAATCCATGGTTTAGAAATCTCCCTTTTTTTTCCCCTCCGTATAACTGCTTTAGTTCCTCTTACTATAGACCAGATTTTCCCTCCATTCTACGTGGCAGGAATAATGATCTGTGCTAATAGTTCACAGGGTCACATCTAGTCTACAGGACATCCATGTTGCTCTGTAGATTCACAGTGGCAATCCTAACTGGCTGAGCTTTAGTCAAGTGCTCGGGCCAATCTCATTAGTTCAAGAAAAAGGGTGGTGGATAGGTTAAACACATGCAGAGCCCATAGGAGGAGATCACTCATCCTGTTCTGTTACTTTCCACCTTCTTCTCCCCAGGTATGGTCTCTCGCTGTACCTGGCACTAGGCTGGCAGCCAGCAATGCCCATTGCTTCTCCTGTCTCTATTCCCTCACCTTGGAATCACAGGCACCTATGGGATTATTCCCAGCTTTTTATGTAGGCTTCAGGGGGTCAACTCAGGTCTGCATGGTTGTAAAGCAAGCATTCTCTGTGTTTGAGCCATATTCCCCATCCCAGTTTGCTGTCTGTAAATACAGAGCTATTGCTTTCATTCAATATACTCAGGATACAGCTACTGTCCCTCCCTAAACTCATAGGTAGATACAATACATTCTGGTTTTATTTCCCATGCACCCTCTCTTCCCCCATCACTTTCACAAACACCTGTCTACTCCAGAAATTCTTCCAACTATCACAGCTTTTGGGTTATTTCATGGCCCATGGAGTTTAGCTTGGGCCATCCACATGGACACAGATGTGCATCATGGACTTACCAGTCTTAACTGAAGCTAAAAAAAAAAAGTCAATATTTCTAACACCAATCTAGATTCTTCTGTAACACACTTAACATCTTATCTGCCCTAAATAATAAACTTCACATTTGAGTGAATGGATCATCTTTCATGCATGTTGGTAAGTCACTCTCTCCTTCACCCCACATAGCCAAACACCTTCATTTTCTTGTTGTTGTTTTTGTCGTTATTTTTACCTTCCAAAATGTATATATTGAGTTACTGTTAGGAAATCAGCATATGTCCTCCCTGGATAATCACATGATTCTTGTATACTATACCTCTGTTACAAAACAATGAGATACTGAGATTATAGCCACAGTATAATTTAGCTCATCCTGAGAAATCTGTCATAATATGAAATTATAAATACCTCTTATATAGCAACTTAATATCCCCATCTATCACTAAATTATTAGCTCTACTAATGCAGGAATTATTTTCATTTTCTGAATCCTTAGAATCCAACAACATTGTAGAGTATGAAAAATACTTTTTAAAGTATGTTGAATGGGGCCATTGAGTTGACTTGGTAGAAAAAGGTACCCGCTACTAAGCCTGGTGAACTGTGTTCAATAGCCAAGGCCCACATACTAGGAGAGAATCAACTTCTGCATAGACATTGTGGTAAGCAAATGTCTTAACCTCACACACAATAAATAAAATGTAGTAAAAATAATGTGTGGGGCTGGAAAGGCAGCTCAGTGATTAAGAGGACTTATTGCTTAGGTCTTGTAACAGACCTAAGTTAGGTTCCCAGAACCTAGGTAAGGGAGCTCACAACCACCTATCCTCCAGCTCCAAGAGATCTGATGCCCAATTCCGGGATTCACAATCACCTATGCTTATACATGCACAAACACATACACACTCTCTCACAGACACACCTACCCATGCATGCACACACACAAATATGTACACAATTAAAAATAAAATCTTAAAAACTAAAATGTGAAATAAATAAATGGAACAGATAATATAAACTTACTATTGATTATAGCTCTTCATAGCTTAAACAATGGTAGAAGAGCTGAGTGAGACTTTTTAATGTATAGTTGATAAGATTTTTATCAATGGAACACACACACAGACACACACACACACACACACACACACATACACACACACACACACCTTTGTGTTGGCTAATTTTATATCAGTTTGACATATTACCATCATTTTGAAAGAGGAAGCCTCAATTGAGAAAATGCCTTCACTAGACTGGCCTGTGGGCAAACTAGTGGTGCATTTTCTTGGTTGGTCATTGATATAAGAAGGCCCAGTTTAATGTACATGTAATAATAATGTACATATTACCATGTTATAGTTTGAATCAGAAATGATGCTACTGGCTTATGTTTTTGAGGCAGGACATAGCTAGAGGGAGTATATCATTAGGGGCTGGACTTCAAATGTCTTGTTGTGCCTACATCGGGTTCCAGCATGTATTTCACTGGTCTATACCATATGAGCATCCATTACTGCACACTCCATGTTAGGAGCCCCCACTATGCTATCCCACAACCTTAACTGACTGAAACTTCTGGAACCATGAGGCAAAATATACCTTCCCTCTCTTGAGTTTTATTTTTCTTCAACAGGGACACAGAAGCAAATTCTGGTGTGGAGGAAGCTTCAGTGGATCGTAGTAGCTAAGGCCAGTCAAATGATTTCCGTTCACTAGCTCCTTGGGACAAGGCCCCTGCATCTGTTTGAGGGTCAAGTGAGGCATGTTCTCTGAATTCTCTCATAGCCCTTGTTTAGCCTTCGGAAGTGTTATCAGGCTACCTGCCTCCCCCCAAAGAAAAACCCTATAGCTGAGCTTCTCACCTCACTAGCTGCTTAACAGTTGCTCTTGCTGCATTTTCTTGTCCTTTTAGCACTATGACTGCTTCCTCTCTCATCCCTAGATAGCTGAGTCTTCCCCCTCCTAACTCGCTCTCAGCTCTAAGGACCAACAGTCCTTATTTGACCTTCCTCTGCCTTCCCAGAATTACTCTCTCTATTCCAGCTACTTACAGACATTATCTGCAGGGCAGATAAATTGCCATCTTGCTTTCTCTCAAATCTGAACAACATATAAATCCGTCCTTCACAGATTGCTGTAAATGTTTTATTGTGTTCTCAAACCAGGAGGCTATTTTTAAGCATAATTTTCAAATTGGACTTCAGAAAATGAGGTGGACCAAATTCTAGCATTTCCAACAAATAAGTCCCTGAAAGTTCATCCCATTAAGGAGTTTTTAATTAAAAAGAACAACCCACAGGTGCCTCATTGTTCAAGAATGCTGGCTCATTCGGCAGTCTTTGGAGGAAACAGAATAGTTCACTCCATGCTTAACATCCTCTAGACAAAATCAACCCTAGCACAAGAGTGGGCTGGCCATTAGAGGCTCAGGTAATTTTATTTGAAATGCTAGGAGTTCCTCTCTTCCATTTTTCTGAGTTTCCCAGAATACTGTTGGAAAGAGTAATCATGGATGCAATTCTTTTATTTCTTCCTAATACAGTCATTTTAATATGAATTTCAAAAAACGACAGCCAACAAAGTCACTATGGGAGAAAGCTAGAAGCAGAAATATAAATAGAGGGAGGGTAATTTTCCTCCCCACTCCTCAAGTACAATCTTCCTGAAGGAAGAGGTAGTTTCTATACCCTTCACAGGCACAATCCCATTCAGACCACATGGTCAGCTTCCCTGAGATTGGACAGTATTTTCAATTAATAAATTATGAGCTCAGATAGTCCCATGCTTTAGCTTAGAATGGATTTCAGAGGTCAGTTACTTTTATTTCTCAGTATAGCAAAGTCTCCTTTGTCCCCTTTTCTGATCACACAGTCTAATAGAGTTCATCAGTTCACTTTGTTTATTAGTGAAAGAAGATGAGACAGAGAAGGGAGCCAGAGATAGACAGGAGTGGGAATCAAATGGTCAATTAACAGAGCACTTGCTAGAAAGCAGTCTATCATTAATAATAATGATGTTTAGCTGTAATTAAAAGGGTTTATAGATTTGTTCTTGCCTGTGAGCCTCAGAGTAGAGGTCTCTCCACCTGTGTTAGCACTTGCATTCTCTAGAGAATGTTAAATCTACATTAAATATAAATGAAATTAGAGCTCAGGTTGCCAATTGGTAGGAGAGCACTTACCTAGCATGTACAATGTTGTGAGTTCAATCCCCAGAACCATTTAAATATAATGCATAAATAAGAAATTCAGGACCAACCCCAGGAATCTGTAATTTATGTTTCTGATTCATAGGTGATTGTAAACTATGCTGTTTCTAATAACATTTAGTAGGATTGCTCTCTCTACCTTGAGGAAGGAGTAATGACTTTCTTCCCTGTATCCTCACAAATAATCAGTTACAACTAACACATCAGAGAGAAAACAACTTAGATTTATGTATGCATGCATGTATTTATGAAGAAAGCTCAGATATGATTGGAACTCCACCTCCTCCCAAAGGAAAGACTAACTTAAGTATTTCTATCTTGTTAAATGAAGTCAGGGGAGCTCAAGTGGAAGATGGCACATGTGGGCAGGACGATAGGATCCAATCCAGAAGTATATGTAATAGGAGTCTGCTACTCCAGGTGTCCTTCCAAGGCCAGTTTCCCTTTCCTTCAGTTGCCCTTTGGCTTCTATCCCAGCTGTGACCTAACAATGGCACCTCTCTGTTTCATATACTGAACAACAAGACAGAAAGTCAAGAGGTTAAAGCAAGGAGATTTGGTGCTCCTCCAAGGTTCTCAGTCCCTTTGTAACAAAAGCAACCTGAAGCCCATAGGTAGGAGTGTCTGGACTACAGGAACTTTGTACTCTTCCTAATTCTAGTGTTAAGTAAGTGCTCATGGAATTGCTTTATCTTTGGCATTGGTCAAGACAGACAGCTGCTGTAAACTCTATCTTCCGACAATAGACACTGACTCTACAACTTACAGACAATTAAAAAGAACAACTTTTAATGGGAATTGTCACTGTGGATTGGCTATTTTTCTAGCCCAGAGTGAAATGAACATAGTCTGGAGGAATATATATCTGGTGACTTCACCTTTTACCAACCATGTGCAAAAGGACCATGGGCCAGAGTTAGCAATGACATGGTGGTGTGGTAATATGGGATTTTTTTCCCCCATGTAAATAATTGTTCAAGTTCAGATCTGAACTTCATTACAATTTGTAACCCATCATATCATGATGTCTTTACATGAAAGAACATGTTGGTGTCTACACAGGAAAAGGTTAGATGCTTTCTGCTGGATTTATGCAAAATTATGACCCTTAGAGAGAAGAGTTGATTTGGCTCGTGAAAGTATCATTGTGTTTAGGCTGAAGTGTCTAAAATAATTTCACTATTTTTTTTAACCTTAGCAGTGGGTAGAAAAACACCTATAAAAGGCTACACTTGGGAGACCTTCCCTTGTGAGTGAGGAATCACATCGACCTTAAAACATGTGTAGACATGAGGCACAAAGAACCTCTTGTATTCACTGAAGGAGTGGCATCTACAGCCACAATGCACACTGTCACATGTGTCTGAAGGGGTGAACAGTATAGATGTGGTCCAGCAGCCTCTTCTATGAGCTGACTTCTCCCCAGCCTCTTCGGCACTGTGGGAACCTAGCCAGGCCTGCCTTGCCTGCTGCTCTGTTCACCCTCTTCTCTGAAGTAAAGACATTGTTTTTAATCTTGGTATTAAGCTCTAACTGGCCTTAATGATAAAATCTTTTTTTAAAAAACACCTCTTGTTTCCTAGGTGATGATTCAAAATCATTACTCCTTGCCTACTTAGAAGATGCTCCATCTCTCTCTGGTCCCATCCTCCACACCCTTTAATGTGATTTCCATACTACGACTCCCTTCAAAGTGGCAGGATTCACTTGTCATCTACTAAAATCATTCCATGTAATGACAATTTAACACATTACTAGAATAGTTACAAGCAAAGCCACACAGGAGTAAATAGGTCAAGCAGAATTTTGGAGTCCAAGATGGTTATGCTACATATTTTCTTTAATCCTTTATTTGCAAAGAACTTACTTTTTGAAACTATATATTTTTCTTCAATATATATAATAAAGAATCTTTTATAGAAACACCCAGGAAGAAAATTAAGCATTGTTACAGTTTGCTTTCAATTGTCTGGGTAAAATAAAACTCAAGAAACACTACATTTCTTAAAATGTTCTTTTGTATGCTCTCTTCTTGGAAACTTGGAGCCAGGGTGTACTGGCTCTGTGTCACACAAGAAATCTAGGTCATGAAACTTCATGGTATGGTGCATCTTGCTTAATAACACAGCCATGATGTCTATAAGAAGAAGGCTAGACTTGGGGAAATTTCTATTTGAGTTAATTAATAAGATATAGACACTATGGGTTCCTGTTGCTGTTTTTCAAGCCATAAGCAATGAGATAGGTAGAAATAAGATTCCAAGGATGTCCATGCCTTCATCATTGGAACTAGTCATGTTATATCATATGGAAAACAATTGTATAAACATTATTAAGATTATATATCTTCAATATCTTCAATTATTATTCTATTTTATTTATTTTTACAGTTCTGAGGATTGAACCTAAGTCCTCATTCATTCTAAGCAAGTCCCCAGCCTTCCCAAGTTACAGACAGAGAAGCAGTAGCAAAGGAAGTTAGAAATTTGAAGCAGAAGACAGAAAATATATGAGGACTCCAATAGCTTAAGGATAGGAAAGGAGTTCTCCTCTAGCAGTCATTAGGAAAGTAGGTGCCTTTCTCTCAAACTATGTCCAGGTGTGATCTTTCCACACCAAGAATGAGCTTATAAAGCAGTTCTTCACTGAATGCATCTCAAATAGATCCATGTACATCATGGAACATGCTTTTGTTCTTGTGGCAAGAGAAAATAAAATCTCATTGTGGTTGCTTAGCTATACTGGAAGTGGCACTATTAGAAGGTATAGCCTTGTTGGAGTAGGTGTAGTTTTGTTGGAGGAAGGACATCACTGCGGGCTGGGCTTTGAGTCCTCTCCTGGCAGCTTGCAGAAGAGAGTCTTTGCTGGATGCTGTCAGATCAAGGTTTAGAACTCTCAGCTCCTCCAGCACCGTGTCTGCCTGCACTCTGTCATGCTTGCTGCCATGATGATAATAAACTGAACCTCTAAAACTGTAAGCCAGCCCCAATTAAATGTTGTCCCATAGAAGAGTTGCCTTCATCATGGTGTCCCTTCACAGCAATAAAACCCTAAGACACCACTCAAATAGGACTCTCTTGTATAGGGCAGCTTTACTACTCTTTGGTTTTATTTCATATATTATCTCTTTGTACTTGCTTAGTCTTCATATTTGTTCTTATTAATCCTCTGCCTATCTTCCCATGTTTTCATGAGTGATTCCTACTCATGGTCATCAACTTTACTACATCTGGAATTAACTAATACCCAAATCATTGGTCATACCTGTGAGGGATTTTTTTTTAGTTAATTGAACCATTTGAGATAAGAAGACCCACCTCTACTCTGGTACATACCTTCTTATAGCAACCTACAGAAAGAACAAAGAAGAAAGACTTTTATTCTTTGCTTGTCCACAATCTCCTGACAAGTCCATTCCTTCACTAACATTAAAGTCTACTTTTTCAGGATTCAGACATACACTGAAGACCAGCTGAGATAACCAGCCTTGTGGACTGAACAATTACTGGATTCTGGGACTTACCATTGGTAGACAGAAATTGTTAGACCACGGGCTGTAAACCACTCTAATAAATCCCCTCTTTATATAGATATTCATTCAATCATTTCTGTTCATCTAGAACAGTAGCTCTCAACCTTCCTAATGCTGTGACCTTTCAATATACTTCATGTTGTGGTGACTGTCAACCATAATATTATTCCTGTTACTACCTCATAACTGTGATTTTGCTACTGTTATGAATTATAATGTAAATATTTGATATGCAGGATATCTGATATGTAACCCCAAAGGGGTCATGACCCACAAGTTGAGAACTGCTCCTCTAGGAAACCCTGAATACTATACTACCCCTCCAATTATCAGTTTTGGGTGGTGGTATTGTTCTTTGTTTCCTCTTAATGACTGTGACAACACGGCTGAGGAAAGTCAACTTGGTGGAGGAGGAACTTATTTGGCTCATGGTTTCATGTCCCACACATCCATTGACGTCACCCTAACAAGGATGGCATCCCCAGGCTTACCAAATTCATTGGTTACTTTTCATGTTTATCTTTTGAGGCTTTCGGCATCCCTTAATGCCCTTGATACTGACCTCTACATCTATTTACAACCTTGTTCCAACAGTTGTAATGTCAGCAGTTGCCTTGACTCATGACTATTCTTCAGTCTCCTTGTTTGTGATATAGGGAAAGTGGTCCTAGCAACTTTCTTAGAACCTAAACCCTAAGGATTGTGATATCCACTAAGCAGCTGAGATTTCACTCCTTCATCAACCATGATCACTGTGTGCTTTGGCTGAATGTGTCCCCTCATCATGTCTCCGCAGTGACTAGTGTGACAGTGTTAAGAGGGTGGGCCCTGCTCCCTACTTCACAGGAGTAGCACCCATTCAGAGAGCTCTCTCTTAGCCCTCAGTAGCTCTTCCTTGCTGTGTGATAGCGCAGCCTTCATTCTCTCCCTTCCTCTTTATGCCTTCGGCCATGTAGGGATCAGCAAAAAAGGCTCTTGAGGGTGCCATGACATGCATAGTTGACATCAAAGCTTCAGATCATAAGAGATAAAGTTTTAGTCTCTGTACGTTTCCCACAGCTGTGGACTCTGTTATTGTGTCACAAAGGAATGTAGACACTGTAGCTTACAATGTCATAGTCATCCCTGACGATGAAAAGCTTCAAGCATTTCCTTCTGAGCCTCTCCTTTCCTCCTTCCCTCTAAGCATGTGCACAGCAGCTCACTTGGGACTGTCCTTAACTCAGGCTCTTGGTGCTAAATTTCTCAACAAGCCATTTTGTGCCTTTTTGCACGTTTGGCTTAGAGTCCCTTAATGGTCCTCTGGGAATCTCTCTTGCTTCTGGTCTCTATAACCCCCAAAACGCTAGTGATACATGCAGCCATCTGTTCTACACCAGCATAGGGAAAGCATAAGAGCTTCCCACATGATCTCAAAGGACCTGAAGTAGGTATTACTGTTATCCAACTTTATAAATAAGGCAGTTGAAACTCAGAGGTTTTTTTTTTTTAAAAAAAAAAAAAAAAAAAAAAAAAAAGCTGGCCATGATGGGCACATGCCTATAACCCTAGCACTCTGGATGCTGAATCAGCAGGACGCTGAGCTAGGCTTTATGGGAAGACCTTATATCAAGATGATGACAAAATAAATAAAAACAGTAAAATTACTATTGGTGTTTGTACTTATCAAAAACTACAAATACAACTGGGATTAAAGTATACAGCCATTACATTTGGCTAATACAACTCATTCTTAAAAGCTGTCTAATGTTTCCATTTTACATAACACTACATCAGTTAGTCATGAGTATTCAGATATTAAACCAGGATCTCATTGTAGGGATTAGATTTCCACAAATGATACCATGACTTCAACTATTGACTCTATCATTGGACCATGACATAATCTGAGCATCCTCCTTGCTATCTACTAGCAGTGTGTCAGAAGCAACCTATTTCCAACTCCATGTTAGATCTCCTCTTCTCTTCTCTTCTCTTCTCTTCTCTTCTCTTCTCTTCTCTTCTCTTCTCTTCTCTTCTCTTCTCTTCTTTTGTCTTCTTTTGTCTTTCTTTCTTTTGTTTTTGTTTTTGAGACAGGGTTTCTCTGTGTAGCCCTGGCTATTCTGGAACTTGCTCTATAGACCAGGTAGGCCTGGAACTTAGAGAGCCATCTGCCTCTGCCTACTGAGTGCTGGAATTAAAGGTACACACCACCACTACCTGGCCCTCTAGAGCTCCTCTTAAACTGCTGGTCCAATGACTAGGGTGGGCCATCTGTTATACCTTAATTTGCATTTCCCCAAATATTCTTGAATTTGAGCATCTCACCTATTTAACCTATAGGACTGTCTTTCATGAATTTTCTATTGAGATTAAAATTATATATCCCATACAATCAAAAATTGATGTCTTTAGCTTTTTCTTACTGCTCTATCCATGATAGCACTTAACTCTCCATGTCTCATGTGGTTGGCCGTTCATTCCACCATTCATCTTTATTCCTTGTTTTAAAATTTTGTAATGTTCTACATATCTTTGTAAATTTTCTTTCCTAGCAAAAATGCTTTCTCCTGTATAGCTTCAGAAAATCCTATTTTGCTTAAGGACTCTTGTTTCATTTGTTTTTAATTTCTTAAGCATTTAAATCTTTAATTCATTTAGGATTTATTTTTATATTTGATGTGGAAAATGAGGGCCATTTTTTTCCTCAGTGGTGGTTGAAAAGTTTATTAAGCTTTATCAAATTTTAATTTAGGAAAGACTAAACCATCCATCTTCCTATAAATTGAACTCCTTTGTCATTTGTCAGGTCACCGTAGATACATAGATGGTTTTCTGAATTCTCTGTTGATCTGTTCCAACTATTCCTGGGCTGGCTGGTCTAACTGAAGAAGTCTTGTAACCTTTACAGATGGCCACACCTAGCAATAACCTTCCCTGTCGAACGTGCATGTTATTTAGGGGAGATACTTTACTGTGTTTTCCTGATATTAGATCTCCTAATTTAAATAAAAAGTTCTTATTTTCTAAACAAATATCATAAGTTGCCTAGTTGTTTCAACTTTACCAAGCCTGTTGGGTATGAGGGATTTCATTATAATGATTAAAAAGCAACAACTTAAAAGTAGGTGAAAATTTAATCACAACTCTGATATTATAGCAAGTTTTGTTCCTTTGTAGGTAAAGACATTGTTTCTCATACTTTTTCCCATTTAATGTAAGTTTTTATTAATTCTTCGAGATTTTTGCAAAACATTTTGATCATACTTACATCCCTACCCGGTTCCTCTCCCTAAATCCTCCCAGGTCGATCCCTCACTTTCTCACCTCACCTTTTCCCCCTGCTCCTTAATTGTGATTGTTACATCTGTGCAGACATTCAAACACAATCTGCGGAGTCCATTTATTGTGGCTCCTTTGTATGGTTTTAGGACTGACCACTTGGTATTGAATAACCTTTCAAGGGAGACAGCCCCTGGAGAAAGCTGATTCTCCCTTTCTCAGCACTCATCAGTTCCTTTTAGCTCTTCTACTAAAGCTGGTGCCCTGTGAGATTTCCCCCAGCTACACTGGCATGTCAGCCACTCACATTACTGCTCAGGTCTTATCACGGCAGCTATATTATTGAGATTTCATGAGGGTAGCTTCCCCATTATAAACAGAAACCACACTCTCCCAGCAGATGTCCTGGTCCTCTGGCTTTTATAATCTTTCTACCCCCTGTTTCATGGTGTTCTCTCAGCCCCAGGATTACATTATAGATGTATCAGTTGGGGCTGGGTATTCAATGATCAGTTGCTCTCCACATTTTGAACAATTTGTGGCTTTCTGCAATGGTCTCTACCTGCTGCAAATAGATTATCTAATTAGGTGTGACAGCCTTACTATCTCCACAGGCATATGTACAAGGATAAGTGTTTAGAGTACAGTTACAACTTAAGCTGTTTAAGAAAGTAGCTATAGGGGGCTCTCTTCTAGGTCCTTTTGCTTCCTAAATGTGTGTACTTTGCTAGATTTAGAGTGCCAAGCTGGGACTGGAGAGATAGCGCAGTGGTTAAGAGCACTGACTGCTCTTCCGAAGGTCCTGAGTTCAAATCCCAGCCAAAACAAAAAGCAAAAAAAAAAAAAAAGCCCAAAAAACTATAGTACCAAGCTGCTGTTTGCTCTTTTGCTATGTATTGTTATGCTAAATACTGTTTCTCAAGGCCTGGACGCTCCAGGGGTGAGAGAATCCTCAAGTATAATCAAGTAATGCTATTAATATTGCTCCTTAATTTAAAACTGCTGATTGAATAAAGATGCCAACAGCCTATAGCTGGGCAGAAGAGAGATAGACAGAGTTTCAGTTCCCCAGGCTTGGAGTCTGAGGAGAGACCATGAAGGGAGAGGAAGAGAATGTGGAGAGAGGAGAAGACACAATGGGGTAGGTGAGTCATGAAAACATGGCCATGGGGGCTGACCAATAGAAGATAGATGCAGATGGAATATAGCAAGTCATATCTTGGGGTTATTGGCAGGGAAATAGACTTAATAGCGTATAGAGTGGATATTTGCCCAGCTCCACCTTTTTAAAAGGCTTATCTTAAATATAAAAGTTTTATGTCTTTTTATCTGGGAACTGAATGATCAAAGGTGAGGTCAAAATCCCCCCAATTGAGAGTAAATATTTACTGCAACATCACCAGGTATAAGTTCTGTGCTGCTAAGTGAGCTTTAAGTTTAATTAGGCGGCTGTTGGTCACAGCCAATGTAGGAATGCCCCTACTATACCTTTGGAAACAACTATGTCCTTCAAGCGATGAATGGAAATTGGACTCAGAAGAATCTAGTTTAAACTGATCTGAAAGTCTCTTCCTTGAGAATGTGTTCTCGTGGTACCAGAAATGGTACAAATAGGGGAAAAGGTTCTATTCAGCTGTGATACCTGTGAAACAACAGTGACCAGCACAGCAAGATAGGTCCAGAGGTTCAATAGTGCCGCCTATGTCTTAGGTGGTGACTGGCAGCTACCTAATTGGACTAACGCCTGCTCTTTGAATCTTGTTATTTGACAGAATGAGGAATCTCTGTCCTCATGCAAGCCCAAAAGGTCAAAAGTACCACGTACCCTTAAGGGTATCTTCACTTCTCTGGACCTTTGGCCCTGGTGTGACCTTTGCACTCTCTCTGGATTTACAGTGAAGGTGATTGGAGTTTTCTGGTGCCTCTCTCCCTTTCATCTGGTATTCCTGGCCCAGGTACATTCAGGCCCTTGAGTCCACATAACAGAAGTCTCATGCCACTGAAGCACTACAGAATTCTTGTCCTTGGTATAATCCCAGGACACATTTTCACATTGTTCTGGCATCTGTGCTACTGTTATCCTTTCTCTACTTGTTAGGGAAGCCAGCTTTGGCATAAAGGATAGCAAAATCAGCTGACAAACAGGCTGAAGAGAACCTCTGCAAAGCTTGCCCTGCCCCAAGAGCATGGTGCCTTCCCATTCCTGTTGGCACTGGGCTTGCAACTATACAAGAATGAGAAAAAAATGGATTTGCCTAAATCTCCGGCTTATCTCTATAGTTCTTTGTACAGAGATTTTTTTTTTTTTTAATCTGTCTACTACCAAACCAGGACTTTCCTGGCAATCAGCCTGGCTATCAGTGGCTATATCATTGTTTCACAAAAAGGTTGGTGTTTTCTAACATCTACAGCCTAGCTATTGAGAAAATGAGTAGCTGTCAATCCATTTAGGAAGAATATTTCTCATTTCTTTTATGAGTAATCTCATAAAGGCTGTCTATCCACAGATCCACATGTCCTGAGAGTCTCCAGGCTCCCATGCCTCATGTACTGCCAGGATTCTTACAAAAGCTCTCTTGGATGTAATTGTCAACAAAAAAAAAAAAAAGAAAGGAAAGAAGAAACCTAATTATTTGATAACCAAAGCTGAGGCCATACTTTCTACATATATTTTAAATAATATTTGAAACAGTATATGCCCCATGAAAAACCTATAATGTCTTTATTAAAATAAGCTTGTTCTAATGTCAATTTTCTGCCTGAATAAAAGTTAATGGATATTAAACACTGCTGCAGGCACTGTTTTTGTTGGAATTAAAGATTCTCTGCTGTAATAAATGATTTCATAAAAGCACAAATTTATCTAAGCAATGGTTGTCCAGGTCTTTTGTTTAACTTATTTTTATGGATATATTTTCAGTCCTGGGTACATACATTTGCAGTATAATGTGTGAGCATGAAGTGTTGATTTTAGGATGAGTCTTAGATATCTTGAAAATGCAGTATAGCCACCTATCTGTTAAAAGTGGTCCAGTGTCTAAATAAGGAATAGATGACTCTTCCGTGTGGGAAGATGACATATGTCTCCGTTGAAAATTGAATCACATTCAGCACTACTGAATTGCTATTCACTTGAATAGCATCAGGCCCTCATGGAGGGAAGTATGGTGTCCTGTAAAATGGGGTCTAGTCAGTTGATACGGTTTCAAGTGGGTGGCCCGATGGCACTTGCTCCTCCAACAGTTTATTTATACTCTCTGAGCTTCACATTGATTGGACAAAAAAAAAAAAAGGACGAATCATACTAGATTGAAGTTCTAAACTGCAACCTTGCACATGCTGGTGTGTTTCACTCAGCAGGAAGGTAAATCACTTATTACTACTAGAAATAAAGTCTGCTACTTGCAAACGAGCCATGGCTGCAATACAGGGAAGCTTCATCCTGAGAGACCATTTACACCAGTTCACCTTCTGATGCTGACTTCTGCAGAGGAAGGAAGGAAGAAAGAGCGTCATGGTTGCAACATCCAATTATAATTAACATATAGAAAAGAGGTAAACATGAGGGTCACGGTTAACACTCTATAAACAAGATGCACAGCTGACACCAAGAATTTCATTTCATTATTTAAATGCCCATGGAATATTCTCAGGGATGTTGTTACCGATAAATTCCTGGCTCTTTGATTTACTGGCCGGCACATTTTTGCTGATGTTTTGTTGATACCTGGTCTCAAGTTTAAGGACTTATTCCTGGGATGATATTTCCCTTCTACTCCCCGTGGCCTGATACCTTCTCCACTTCCACTCACGTGCAGAGGAAAGGTGACCAAGACAGCTAGTGACTACATGAAGTGTGAAAAGTGTGCCAGAGGCAGAGACATTTCCAGAGTACTTCTGTTCTTCTGAGTTTGCTGTTCACTGGTTTGCCATGGAGACTGTGATTTCCTGAGGCTTGGGGACTGAGTTTCAAATTCCATGTTTTCACATTCTAAATTGTCTTAGCCTTAAACTATGGTCAACAGTGGTACAAAATATTGAATTATACCGTAAAGGATGGCCTCCTACTGATACAACTAAACACACTAAACGCACTGTAAGAAACACCGTACTGACAAACAACAAGCAGAGGCAAGAGACAGCAGCAGGTCTTGTTTACTGATTCCTGTGTACCATGCAAGGGCTACATTTTATATGAGTTGATTCATGTAGTTCGTGATACTCTAAGGTAAGTTTAGCATCCACACTTTATAAATGTGCATGCCTGAACTCCGAGAAATAATTCAGTACCTGGAGACTAGGACACACACACACACATACACACACACACACACACACACACACACACACACACATACATACACACACACACACACACACACACACACACACACAAACAGCTTTGGCTACACATCAAGTCTTCTGACCACTCTCCTGTGTTGTGTCATCATGTCTTTGCATAACTGGGCTTGTGGCAGTTTTCACAAAACTGACCTTAGAAGCCACTCTCTTTATCTCAAGGGTAGATTAGAGAAGGCCTGTGAAATGAAGTATGTGATTAACAAAGGCAGTGAAGTTCCTGGAATTTGAATCTGGGTCTTTTTGGCCATCAAACCACATACTTAACAAGGACTTGGATAGAAATGACCATAGGGTTTTCATTTTTCCATTTATCATTAACATTTCATCAAGTGCCAGAATTTGAACATCTACAGTGCACTCGCTTGCACTATGGTTTAGAACACATGTTCCAAATAAGAGACTATCCATGTCTAGCTTCCTGGGCCCTTAGCTGATGGTGGATTGTCCTCAGGCTTTCCCTTTACCCCTTCAGTCTGCAGCCAATCAGAACCAAGCTTTACAGGGGAGCCTGTCTTTTTGCCTACCTTCCAGGTGGGCTTTGCAGTAGCAAAATTGCTAACTGTACCTCCAATGTCATAGAACACATGCCTGAATGTGGGGTCAGTATTGTTGGGTAGAACTCTTCTGTAACATGGACCACACATATATCTGTTAGAACATTTGCATATAGTCTATCCATACATATCTTCTCTTTCCTCTCCTTCCATCTGCTTTTTGAGAAAGCACCTCATAGTGTGGAATTAGAATCCACACAATCGTGCTTTTGTTTTGATTATAAAAGTTTTACCTCTATTCCAAAGAAAAGGAAAAAAAATGTGACGTAAAGAAACAAAGGCTCAGGATGGAGAGTGCCATGAAATTCTACAAGTCTGTCTGACAGCAGTCATGAAGGATGCGCTGTGGTAGGTTAGGCTCAGGGTAAGTGGCAGCTGATACAGAGGAGCTGGTTTTGGGGTCCTCAGTCTAGAGACAAGCACCACATTGCTGCTACAGGATCTGATCCAGTCAGTTTCTTTCTACCTGTCAAGGTCCATCTGACTAAGTGTGGCACAATAGCCTCAAGGGTCTGCATAGCAGTGGGCTCTGCCTTTTTCTGCATAATGTCACTGGCTGCTTTTCTTCAGCTCACAAAGAGTTTCTATCCCATTTTCATCTGTAAGTGAGGCTAGACTTTCTAAGCCCTTGACAGTGTGTTTGCTGACAAGACACAGTGCCCACTGTCCTTCTCCTGGCAGGAGTAAAGTGCCTAAAACCCCACCCACAAGGCCATCTACCTGATTGTTGACCTCAGTTTTATGCAGAAAGGCTACTTACTCTCTGTGTCCTGATACTGTACATCTACTTATTATTTCTAATTCTTCTAGGTTTCCTCCCTTGCAGCCTGTGTTTGACATCTTCCATCCATGACCAAAACTCTTTCCAGAGCAAGAAGTACTGACTATGGGGTGAGTGGAATGACTTGGTAATCAACACGTTGTGTTTCCAGTGTATCTGCCGCAGTATCTTGAGAAGTTAATATATTTTCCTCTAAGTTTTTATGGTAATATTTACAGGTTTCATATGTCATATTTCTTTTGCTGTGTCAGATCTGCACAATAGTGTCTTTTAAAATCAAGTTAATTCTCTATGATAGCTTTGGAATGAATGTTCACTTTCATAGACATAGCATGAGATATAAATTAACACTCAGATATCGAAGAGGCTTTTCAAATCTATCCTCTGAGTTGGCTGGCATCTGTTTTGTTACATATGGAATAAACCCAAATTCATAAAAGATTCATCTTGTGATCTAGAGGCTCACGATGGAACATTTATGGGCACAGCAAAAATCTTGACTTGCAGTCACATCAAGACATTGGTTTTCCACTGTGTCTTGTCAGATTCCTGTAGAGGCACCATGGGAACCAGATTGTCTGGGGCACACAGTTCAACTGCACCAATAGCTAGTGCAGAGAATTTACCAGGTAACACAGATGCGCAGTTTCACAGTAAAGGTGTGCTAATGCCCTCTGCTTTTGCACCCCAGCGGGAAGGCTCTAATTGAAACTAAAAGACCCACTTAGCACATGACATTAGAATGCATCGAGGCAAAAGAAAGGGAAATGTATCCAAATGGTCTGTTCTCCATCTTACTTTATTCAGGGAAATACACGTATGTACCATAATGTCATTTAGACTGAACTGTCAAAGCAGCAGATAGCACCAAACAGAGGTATTCTAACTTGAGGTTCAGTAAGTTCTTCCTTCTTGCTTAAAATGATCAGACTTCTTTTCTTGACCCATTTACATAATTTTGCTGCCAGAGAGGTTATAGGCCAGCATATGCAAAAGTGGAACACGTGGTCAGTAACTATTTAGCGAGAATCTAATCAGTTCACGTGACAGGTTCTCATTAAGATTGGAGGCTTTCTAAAGGAGGGAAGAAATCAGCAAGCATGTAGGTGGTTCTGGTTTGATGTAGCAGTAATAGAGTGCTTGTTTAGCCTGGTTTCAGTCCCTAGTACTTCCAAACAAAAATCAGAGAGGTATACCAGATGATGATAAATATATTGTAGTCAAGTAAATCCCAGAGCATGGACAAGTCGTACAATGAAAAGGTACTGTTTGAACAGGGTACTCAGAGAAACCCAGAGAAACTGGGACTACAGTATTAGAAAGTGAATGCACAGAACTAAGAGGTAGAGATGCCATCTCTCTCAGACAAAGTGATGGGGATTGGATCTAGGAGATGTGATGAGCAACATGAAATTCTTGGACTATTTTGGAGGCAGAAGTAGTGAGAATTTTTTTTCCATGTTGAATGTGGGATATTAATGGGGAAAGTGGTCAAAACGGTTCTAAAGTCTTTGGCAAGCACATCTGAAGAATGGAGTCGTCAGATGCTTAAACAAACAATACCTCAAACAAGCAAAACCAAGACTAGAGAGAATAGAATTAGGAATTCTGTCTTACAGCTATGGAGGTGGAACTATGTACTAAATATCCAAATGCAGAGATCAATCATTAGTTGGATATTTAATGATCTTTAATGAAGGCATACAGTGGAGGTTTTGACTCTTGGACAGCATTCACAGCTGAAGCTAGATGAGACCACAGTAGGAACCAGTTCAATAATGCCTACCTTCTTCCTTAAGAATTCTTTAATGGGAAATGTAGTAGGTCTCACCCATTGACATTTTTAGGAATCTTGAAACATGGTTGATGTGTACAACATAGATTAAGAGCATCTGCCTTAGACGGCAAATGTAGCTGGAAACAGCAGCAGTCATGATCTAGAGGCCGGGGCATGCTAAAGGGTATGGAGATGGGTGTTAACCAGGCAAGAAAAGAATCTACAGTAAGACAGGAGGAAACAATGGGAAAAAAAGTTTTAAAATGCCAGGCGGAGGTGTCACACATCTTTAATCCCAGCACTTGGGAGGCAGAGGAAGGCAGATTTCTGAGTTCGACTCCAACCTGGTCTACAGAGTGAGTTCCAGGACAACAGGGGCTACACAGAGAAACCCTGTCTTGAAAAAAAAAAAAAGTTCTGAAATCCAGGTAGAGCTGGTTAAAAATGACAGTGATTAACTATATCGAATGTTACAAGCAGATCCAATGAATGAGAACTTAGAACCTGCTACTTAGCCACGTGATTTCCATGTTGGGTTTACAGTAGCAGTAGCTTTAATAGCAGTGCTTTAATGAGACGGTGGCTTGATGAGGTAAATTAAAGAAAGAATGGGAAGAGAGGTTAGTAGAGGTCCTGTTAGGTCAACTCTTTTGGTGAGTTCCTCACGAAAGCAAACAGAACACAGAGGCCTAGCAGGAGTTGTGCTTGAGATCAGAGGCTTTAATTTAAATCTAGCACAGGAGGGGCATGAATGACCAAAGACTGAAGAATTCCTAACGATTCCACTGAGCAGGTAAAGGGGTCATGTGTGCAATGAGGCGTCACTAAGTGGGACCATGGAGGAGGGAAGACTTGGCGAGAGCCAGTTGCAGGCAGGTGGATGCCAACACAGAGGAACTAGAAGACACTGTTTTGGGGCTGCTTCTATTTTCTCTGGGAAGTGTGGTGCGAGTCTAATGATAAAGGAGAAGTTAGGAAGTAGGAAGTAGATACTTGGCAAAGTATTAAACCCATGGCTATGGTATAGACGTTGACTGGCCTCCAAAAAGCCCATAGGTTAAAGAGATGGTCCCTAAATCATACGATTGGAGCATAGTGGAGTGTTTAAAGGATAGGACCTACTAAGAGGTTCTTAAGTTAAAGACATGTTCCCTAAAGGGGGATTGTGGGACCCTCATTTCTCTATTTCTCTCTTCTTCCTGATTTGTGATGGACAAATTTGGTCTGATCCATACCCCATCACTGCCCTCTGGCATGCTCACCAGAGGCCCATGAAGGCCCCTATACCTTGGACTGAAATCTCTACAGCCATGAGGTAAATAACTCCCTTTATAAGTCAGTTTTCTGAGTTCTTTGCCATGGTGACATGGAACTGACTAATACATACAAAGAATAAACACAAGTAACTAAATGGCTTTGTCCAGTTAAGAGGTCAGAAGTTAGAGCTCTGATGTGAGGCCAGCGTCCATGTGGGTGTGTCCCAGTCACATTCAGTTGTGTTACTAAAGACCTGAACATTAAGCATGGATGAGGATAGGTTGATGGCCTTTCTGCCAAGTGATTAGAATAAGGAAAGTGGCCATAGACCTGAAGTTCAAAGCAATGGCAACCATTTCATTTTAGCAATGAGCCTTAGCACACATGGTAGCCAGGGGGAGCAAGAGATTGGGCATATTGAGAGGTAGTGACACTGCAGGGGATGTGTGTGGAGGATTATCATGCTGAAGGTGCAGTTCTAGTCTTTGTTGTGGCATGAAACAACTGTCTACTTTGACAAAAAGGAAGCATATTCATTACCAAGGGCTGATTGCACTTTGATTCTATTTAATTAAGTTTTCACCCAATAAAATTAGTTAAGTTATGCAAAAAAAGACCATAGCTTTGAACATTAGTATGCATTCTTTCACTTACAGCTATGAAATGAATATATTAGTATATAATCTAAAAACAATTAGTGATTGCTAGACTACATCTCAGTAATCCTCTTCTAAAGGAATAAGTTTCCAAAGACAGAATTAAACCATCCCTCTTCTTCGCCATCCCAGTGACTTGGGGGGAACAGTGACAGACGACATAACACGTGTCTCTCTGCCTATCTTGTAAATCACTTTAACTTTCCTAAATTGCTGGAAAGGGATTCATTGCCTTTAAAGAACTTTTCAAAATCTAATTGATCAAGTTGCATTACCTAAGACAGATGCCCAAGCTACAAAGGACTTGACTTTGCTAAAAATTCTATGTAGTTCACCTCGGACCTTCTAAGTGCAAATGAGGATTTGCTACCCAGGAGGCCCTGACATAGCAACCTTTCATTCTAACAAGTTAATTTTTTGTTTGAGTGTGGGAGGGGGATACTGTTTGCTTCCCTCTCTGCTCTTGTCTTCTTTTACTCTCTTATTATAATTTTTGGTTTAGTTAAGTAATAGTTGTAAGAAACCATGGATGCCTTCTGGAGCCACGCAGTGGCAAGCCTGACAAACCAAACCCATGTGGAGCCTCCTCATAGTAACAGCATGGCCTTACAGCCAGTTAACTAAGCCACAGCCACAGCCTGGCTGATTTATTGAGCTGTAGTGAATTAATTTGTTCTCTCTGTGTCTTGGTTCTACCTTTCTATGAACTCTGCCTGGTACAATTACTGGCTGAAGTTCTCAGCCTCTGCTCTAGTTCTAGAAGCTATCAGACTCACAAGAGTTGTTTTGTTTTGTTTTGCTCAGACAAACTCCACTGAATGCAATTTGTCTGAGAAACAGTCCCTTAACAGCACCATGAAGGTTAAGTTTTACAATAAATTTTGAGGCAAGAGAAAGCAAGTTGAAAAGCCTCTAGTTTTTCAATGGATTGAATTCCCCAGGGAAAATGTCTGTGTTTGTATCTGGCTCTTTGTTGTGACATTTGCAGTTTCTGTGTTCTTGCAGTTTCAATCTCCCTATCTGTGTGACCAGCACATGTTTTAGATTAAGTTAAAAGCCCTCACTTTCTTTTCTAAAGCCCGGTGGCCAAGAGGAGCCCAATTATTTTACCTTCAGATGAGATTGATCTGGAGCCCAAAAGAGCTTCCTTTTGGCCATGGGTGTAATTATGAAGCTAGTCCCAAACAGACTGCACATAATCCTCTGCCTTGCCGTCAGGCTTAGTGACAGGTCTATGACCAGAGCATGGTAAAAGTATAGCAAAGCAGAGCAGGATTTAATATAATGCATTCCTGAAAATGTGAAAATCAAATGCAGGAAAAGTAAAACATAAATATATATTACAATGGACCCTATTGCTACAGGGAACAAAATTAAATCCCTAGTGTCATTTCATGTATCTCTAGAGACAGGCTTCAATGTTTGGGGTGTGTTCCTCAATTTTGTTCTCTTCTAAATAGATACCTTGGTGCTGATGTATGTTCAATGTAGGCTAGAGAGGTGGTGCTATGTAACAAACTGTGTGTTCTCCATCAGTGGTATCAGAGCTTTATTCTCGGTCTTCCCTTTATTTCTCTAGGTAATCATGACATGCAAGGTCATTTTCACATGCTTACTTACACATACCTCCTTCTGCAGGTGAAGGCTGTAATGTCCCATTGGCATCCTGGTTTGTACATCTTTTATTGGCATATGCTCATCTGTTGATGGATTGTCAATTGTCATGATAATTAAAGAAAAAAAATCTGAAAAGCCACATTCACCACTCAAAGCAGCACTCAACTCCACTCCTGGGAGTCGTCCCAAGCTCAAGACCTCTGCTAAGTGTCAGAGCTGGATTTCTCCTGTTTCACTTTAGATTTAAGCATTTTCTAAAGCCTGCTCTTTTTAAAGTATCATAGAGATGGGAAAATATCTTCAACTCCATATGTAAATGAGTTAAAAGATTAAAAAAAAAACTGTAGCCAATGCCATAATTTGCCAATTAATTGGAAAACACTCCATGAAACCTTGGGCAGAAGTGAGGAGACAGGGTGACTGCTAATTGTACTGGAAGAGCTGATATTTTTAGAATGGATTTCTCTAGAGGGATAAGCCTTGTCCCCTCTCCCTTCTGATCCTTTTCTCCATTCCAGTACTAATTGTTTTATATCACATTTCAATGTTTGAAATCACAAATAAAAGAACCAATGTCAGGTCAGGATATATATCCTGAAGTATGATTGTTATAGGAGCCAACTGAATCATTCTATCATTCTACCATACACCACACACCAATGTTTCCATATATGATGGGACTCGTGGATGACCACACTCTATAGGAGTCTAATGGAGCTGAAAATTCACCACTGCCAGAGATGTAGCAGACATCCTAATGTATGTCTGATAATACTTGTGTAAACAAACATGCCATGCTGCCAATAGTGTGTCAAAATCCAGAAGATACAATAAGTGTAACCCTTGTTGAAGTATTCACTGTAGATAAAACACAATGTATGTCAGCAGCAAGTTCATACATGGTATATTTAAAGTCTTTTGATACAATCAAGAAGCCACCTGGTAGCTTGACCTAGATATCAGGTTTATACAAGTATATTCTAGAATCTTTGCCCAGTGACAAATACCTTTCATGACCCATCTCCCAGGATGTACCTTGACTGGTAAGCAGTGCTTGACTGTGCCATTCTGTTCTCAACTACAGTCCTTGGGAGTGGGTAGAGGGGAACACTCTGAAGAGATATTTATCTAGAGGCTTAAAAGCTGAGCTCTAGGTCCAGTCTGTGTCCCAAAACTCTTGATCCAAGATCATATGACCTAAGGGGAAGACATGAGTCTAGATAAATCCTCAGAATAGTAGCTTAGAAAATTTGCATTGTATTAGATAAAAGGTAGGCTACAAGGAAGTTATTTTTGGCACATACATTGAAAACTAAACTTACTTTAAAAAATTCCTTGCAACTAAATGTTGACTTCCATATACAAATGAAAAATGTCCACTGACTTTTGGAGTTGACTAAAGCCCATCTTTCATAGATTAAAATTCTTCTGACCCCCATATATGCTTATCCTTCTCAATTTATTAGTATCTCTGATGAAAGTGGTACCTTAAAGTCAATAACCTGTGATAGCACATCCTTATAGCCTGGAGTTCATAGTTCATCATAGGCTTTGCTCTCAATATTACCCTTTCCGTGAGTTTCACAAATGTGCAACTACACCATTGTCATTTTCTGCAGAGTAATTTCAATGTCATATAAGTCTTATATATCAGCTACTCCTATCCCCCTTCTTAATAGCTGCTGGCAACCACCGATTTCCATTCTTCTGCCTTTTTCAGAATGCATGTAGTTGACATTATCTGTCATTTTACTACTGGATCTTGTCATTTGGTAATATGAATCCTTTCATGTCTTTTCATGACTAGATAGTACATTTCTTTTTAGTACATAATACTATTCTTTCATCTGAATATTTCATAGTTTATCCACATACCCACTAATGGGCATCTAAGTTGCATCTAAAATGGCAATTATAATTAGGGCTAAGACCAACACGTCACGCAGGTTTTCTATATGGCTGTAGCTTTTCAACTCTTTTCCAAATACCAAGAAGTGCTGCACCTAGATCATATTAACACATTATACTGACTTTTGTAACAAGCAGCCAGACTCCCAAAACTGCTGCTGTTTTGACCTCCCACACAAGTTCCTTTAATTTCTCTGTCCTCATAGACATTAGCAATGTGGCTGTCTGTGCCCTGCCCTTTGTGTATTCTTGTAGGCACCTGGTGCTGTCTTTTTGTCTAATTTGTGTCTCCCTGGTGACATGTGATGTGGTTGGGATTCTCTTTTACTCATTGGCCATTGCTCTGAAGCCCCAAAGTATGTTTTGGAGATGTCCAGATATTTTGGCCGTTGAGGCATGCCCACAAGACTCATGGGAAATTTACCGTTAGTCTTGTGACTGTGACTTGCCTTTCTCAACACAGCAAGCCAGAAAGTCTTAGGCTTAGTTCACGTCCTCCTTGTATTTTCAACTAATTTAGCCTAAATCCACTGCAGTTCAACAAACTCACCAGTACCCAGGTAATATCCAAAGAACCACGAAACTCAGCACTGTAACACATAACCTTTTGTTTCTCAGATTGCCTCACTAATTATCCTGTCACAGGCACTGCTGTGGAGTCTGGAGTTATCTGCAAGGGCTCACCCTCCACTGGGCTCTCAGGCAGTTCTTCGTGCCTGGAGTTCCCCAGCTGATGCTGTTTCTAGAACAATCCCTGGTCTCTCTTTGCAGTTCATCATTATCACCAGCACATATTTTCAGCTCATAGCCTGGATACTTACCTGGGCAGGACAGCTGCTGTCCTCTCTGTCCAGACCACCCAGTTTGCTCCCAGCCATGGCTTGGATGGCTGCTTTTAGCTAGAGACATTATTAACTCCTCTCACAAAAAAAAAAAAAAAAAAAATCCTCTGAGTTTTATAGATCATGGTGCACTTTAACTTTTTTAATAAAAATTTTAAGAGATACAAGGTGACATTTTGCTATGCATTATCAAGATGATTATTGTAGCCCTGGCTGTCCTGTCTTCATGGTCTCTCTGTATACCTGTGGTCAGAACACTTTACATCTACTTAACAACTTACAGTATAGTTTCATTAACTATAAGAATCAGAGAACGGCATGGTAAGAACAGACAGATGGGAGAAAAGAAAATCAAAGGGAGATTCTGTGTGAGTTCAACTTTCAGTGTTCCCTTGCTCCTTAATTCCTAGCCTGGGAAACTATCGAGCAGTCTTGCTCTCAGGAGCAGCACTCTCCCTCTGGAATTTACTCGTGTTGGTGTCTAGAACTTCCCTTGGCCAATGCCTCCCTCTTAGGACAGCTAAGACTTGCCTTAATGGAGCCCGTAATGGAGCGTGAGTTTGTGGGTGAGGCAACTCCTTCAGGGAAGGCTTCAGAAGGCTGCAATACAGGGAACACACGGGAACAAACGCCCTTCTCTCCAGCTCTTTCACAGTGTTGACCTCTACAAACCCAGAACAAGAGTGCAGTTAGTCATTATGGCTTCAGTACATCGCGCTTAGGAAGTGCTGATAAACACTTGTGGATCTGGACTAGACAGAGCTACATACAGTTGGATCAGAGATATGGGATCATCAGCGAGTCAGTGAGAATTAAATCATTAACGATGGAATGATGGAGGCAAAAATGAGGACATAGAGCGTGTCACTCCAGCGTTTCTTCTCGAATAACTCTAGCACATCCCGTCTGAAGCTGTGTGCTGATGTAAGCTATTAGCACAATCAGTTTTAAACCCAGCCCTCTTTCAGAACATTGATAGGAGAGCAAATGAGTCGGGGTTACTAGATTAATTGTTGGACCAAAAGTGCCCAGGAGAAATGCTTATTTCCAGTCTCCACTTCACAGGGGTGACATGTTGCAGGCTCTTGGAACTGTACCCTTAGGTCTGTTTCCAATTTGCCCCTGGGCATGATGTAATAATTAAGTTCTTCGGAGCCCCGCCCCAAGAGGAGGGGCTGAGAGGTCTGCCTTTGACAGTGCATAAATCACACTGCTGATGTTGGCTCCTGTTAAAGAGCAGCCCATTCTTCAGGAATAGCAATGACACCCGTTCTGGCCCACCTCCCTTTTACTCCGTTGGCTAGGCACCGCTACCTGTTCGTTCGCTTCGTAGAAGACAAAATAGATAGCTTCACAGCTGGATCAGGAAACACTTTTTTCCTCAAGGAAACATCCCCCCCAACCACCCCCAGCACCGCCGCCAAGGAAACTCTTTTTCCACCCTAAACTTGCATGCCTTTGAAAGTCTGTTTCCCCCTATGTGTTCAAAAGGATTGACACCAGCGGGCACATAATCCTGAACAGTGAGTAGCTTTTCAAAAAAAAAAAAAAAGCTTTTCTGAGGCAGCCAGAGGCTGTAGTCCTTTCACAGGAGGACATCTGACTGAGGGACCTCCTGGCCTTTGGAAAAAGCAATTCTTTTCTAACCTGCTCACTAGGGTGCTGCAGAGAGAAATTGGGTGTGATCTCTGAGGTGTTCTTTAACCCGGGAAAGCCAGAAAACTTCCTTAAATGAAGTACAGCTGAGCCTGAATGGAGCAAAGTTCATTTCCAGGTTCATTTCATGCAAAGTCATTCTTGGAAGACGGAGGACTTGGTGATTAACACCCTTTTAGACTACAGGGTGGTAATGATCTTTATATTGAAATCATTTTCTATTATTTCTTTTTAGTGAATATAGAAAACCATGAGGTTAATCATGCCACTTTGGTATAAGAGTAGCATATATCAAATGATGTTGCTCATTCTTTGGGAGTTTCCTCCCAAATATTCTACTATTAGTTTTCAGGCCTCTTTCTCTCTCTCTCTCTCTCTCTCTCTCTCTCTCTCTCTCTCTCTCTCAGTATCAAAAAGATTTTTCGATATTTCTTGTCCCTAAAAATGTGACTTGCTATAATATTAGTAGTTATTAAAATACTAGAAACTGGAAATCTTTTTAAAAGTTTTAAACTCTCCAAAGGATGTGTAGCTAATATTTTAGTCACATTGACCTTTGAAATCAAATTCTTCAACTGTTTCAGCTATAAAGTGTGTATTTTCCCATGCCTTATCCTGTGGGTCTACCACAGTATATTTGAGGACCCAAAATTAAATTGCTTCTGGGCTATGAACAAAAGGTTCAGTGGTTGAGAAAACTTGCTAATTTTTCCAGTGGACCTCAGTTCAGTTTCCAACTCTGATTTTAGGCAGTTCACATCCACCTGTCCCTCCAGCACCAAGGGAATCCAACACCGTCCCTGGCCTCTGAGGCCACCTGCATGCATATGAGCATATCCAGACAAAGACACACATTCAAACACATATACATAATTTGAAAAAACTTAAATGCGTTTAGCTGTAGTGTCATGTTCAAGTCTGTTATATAACATGCCACAGTTTTTATATACAGCCCTTGCAGATCCCTGTACACTTCCCTTGATACATCCTTAGATCTCTATACCACCTGGTGCAAATGTCCATGATATGCAAATGCACTATATTGTTAAGGAAATGAATGTTTTCGAGAAAAAGGTTTCAATGTGTTCAGCACAGATTCAAGGTAGCTTTTAAACTATTTTTGATCAGCAGTTGATTTAATTCACTGATAAAGAACATGCAAATATGGAGAATCAATACATTCCACAGGGAAATAGTCAGGAATCCTAACTTTTACACTTGGAGGTGCTGCTATGTGTGTGTGGGGGGGGGGTGTTCTTTTTTTTCTTTTTCTTTTTCTTTTTACCTTGAAGACTGACCCTCAGAACTTCAGTTTTGGAAACTCTAGAAAAAAATAGAAACATAACAGTATCTGACAGTTTTGCTGGGCGATTGTGTCCAATAAAGCATGTCAAATTACTTCTAACATATTTAAAGAATTGTATAAGTTGTTATGTTTTACATTTTAAATAGAGGGGCCAGGAATATGTTTTTAGAGAAGCGGGAGGGGGTGCTTCTGAGGATGGGCCCATGCTGAGGCATCCTTTCCACTGAGGTACCAGCCATAAGACGGATGTAGTATGGGATAGAGTCTACTTAGGACATGGGAAGTGGAGATGGAAAAAGAGGAGGTGGGGAGAGAGAGAGAGAGACAGAGACAGAGACAGAGAGACAGAGACAGACAGGTAGACAGGTAGACAGGCAGACAGACAGAGAGACAGAGAAGAGAAGAGAAGAGAAGAGAAGAGAAGAGAAGAGAAGAGAAGAGAAGAGAAGAGAAGAGAAGAGAAGAGAAGAGAAGGTGCTGGCCAGGAACACATGGAGAGAAGGGGGAGGAAGAAGAGGAGAAAGGGAGAAAGGGAAAAAGGGCTTAGGAAGAGAAGGAGCAGAGAGATTGATCGAGGAGGGGGCAAACAGCCCCTCCTGGGCATTACTGTGGGGCGGAGCCTAGAAGGAATGCTAATATAAGTGTTTTATGTTTAAGACAAAATATAAATGCAGGAAAATATGTGCTAGAAATGCTAAAGGAAGCGTGGTGGTTGTTTCTAAACTCTAAATCACACTCTTTGGAAAATGTTCCTTTTTCTGTTGTTTTTACAGCAAAGGGTTGTAAAAATATAAGAACTAGAAAGGAGGAAGAAACAGGCTGCAGGCAGCCACAAGGCTGAGGGAAAATGCGTGTGGATGACGTAAGTGTCCCCTGTGGTCCTGCGGAGTCAAGATCCACAAGCACAGGAGAAAAAGGAGGGTCCATTTGGGAATGCAAAACCAATTCTGAAATGTTTTTATCAGCAATAATCAGGGTATAAATGCCACTCATCTCTGTATTTGCCTTTTTTAATCCTATGTTTTCTCAGTTGTTGTTTTGTTTTTTCAAGAAAACTGTAACTTTGGGGTGTTTGATTCAATTGCCATGTGAAAGAAACTGAAGGTTAAACTAACCCAGAAATATTGTCCATGGCTTAATTCACTTTTGGAAAGTCAAAAAAAAAATGCCCAATTATTGACCGGCGTGTGTTATAGATCTTTTTAAAAAAGATTTATTTTATGTATATGAGTACACTGTAGCTCTCTTCAGACACACCAGAAGAGGGCATCAGATCTCATTACAGATGGTTGGGAGCCACCATGTGCTTGCTGGGAATTGATCTCAGTACCTCTGAGTCAGTGCTCTTAACCACTGAACCATCTCTCCAGTTCCTGTTATAGATCTCTTATATGTCAATTTTCTTTGCAGTTTTCATGTCATCAAGTCTTGTGGTGATGTCCAGGTGAAACGTTCCCCATAGTCTCTGGTATTTACATCCTTGGTCTCAGTTGGTGGCCTTGCTTGAAGATGTCATACAGCCTTTAGATGGTACAGCTTCCATGGACAAGTATGTGACAGTACAGGAGGTTTTGAGACTTTATAGTCTCCTCCCACTTCCAGTTCACTCTCAGTGTTTTATGTTTGTGGTTGAGCTTTGGCTTACACTGCCTGATAAATACCTCTCTCACCACTGTGGACTCTCCCTCTGTCATAAGCCAAAATCAATCCATCTTCCGTAAGTTGATTTTAGTCATGGTGTTTTATCCCAGCCACAGACGAGGATATGTGTCTCATGCATTTTTTTTTTTTTGGTACAATTTGGGGAATTTTCTTCATAAGAAGAATATTCTCTGTAAATGGAAATCAATTCACCAACTCTTATTTCTTAGCATGAAAAAAAACAAAAACAAAACATACAAGCAAAACAGAATACAACCAGGTTTTGGACAATTTGGGAAGCTTTCTAAACATTTCTACCTCTGTCTGTTGGGGTATCCAAGATAGATGCAGAGAGTCCCCTATCCCCATTTTGTTGTTATGTATTGTAAATACTATCCCCCAAAATCTGGTTGCCTCCAGCAAGGAGATCCTCATGGAAGAGGATATTCTCATATACACCAACTACTTCTATGTGACCTTGCTCCTTAATTTAAAACCATTGATTAAATAATGATTGTGACAGCCTATAGCTCAACCAAAAAGAGGTAGGCAGGGCTTTGGTTCCTGGGTCTGAGGCAGAGACCATGAGGAAAGGGGAGGGGAGGGATGGGAGGGGAGGGGAGGAGAGGAGAGGAGAGGAGAGGAGAGGAGAGGAGAGGAGAGGAGAGGAGAGGAGAGGAAGACTCTGTGGAGTAAGGGATTTTGAGCACATGGCTGAGAGGGCAGGCCAGCTGGAGTAGGAGTGGCCCAGGCAGAATATGACAAGTCATATCTCAGGATTATTGACAGGGAAGTAAACAAAACAGCATAGAGGGTTGACATCTGCCCAGCTCTAGTACTTTTAAGGCTTATTGTAAATATAAAAGTTTTGTGTCTTTTATTTGGGGTCTAAATGATCTAAGGTGGGGTAGAAAGCTCTGAATTGAGCTTTCACAGCAGGCACCCTCCCCCAACTCTGAGGTATTTTCCAAGGTTCACAGCTGCCTGATATTGGACCTTGGGGCAAGCTTTACAAATTTACCCCCTGCTCCAAAAGAAACAGTCTAAACAGGAAGCTATAGGAGAGAGTCCTTAAAAACTGTGATTAAGATATTAAAGTATAGCTCTCCACAGCTGATGGCTTCTGCGGGCAGGGGGAGCGGCTTAATGGGAGGGGGAAACTCGATTTTCTTTAAGGGGATGGCAACTGGGAGTTTGGTCGTTCTCCAGTGAGTATGTGGGCAACAAAGCATGGACTGGGGGGGAGGATCTTTTACTTGTTTATTTGGGTGTTTTTTGGGGGGAGGGTACAAGGTGGACCTGGGAGAAATTCCCAAATAATTCTTAAAAATATTATGTTAGTGAAAATAAAAAAGAATTTAAACATAGCTATGATTTGGCCTCATCAGTAACCAGGAGGAAGAATCCTGAGACTGAACTCAACCATGCTCCTACCCTGGATCATCTGTGTGTATGTTGTTGTTCACATATACAGTAGGGCTCTGAGCAAAACCCTTGTGGGAACCGTGTGCTTCAATCTCAGACTGCTTTTCCCGTGCTCCAGCAGCTCTTGGCTCACTAGAATGAAGATCCGTTGGGCTTAGCTTGAACTCTAACGCCCTTTGCTAGAGTCATGAAATTTGTCTCGAGGTACAATTCCCACTTAACTATGGATCTCAGCTCCTGGTTTTCCCTTTTCTGAGTACTGCATTCTTTTTCTTTTTTAAAAAAAAAATTTGTCTCCAAATTTTAGGTTTTTTGATGGTTTTCCTGAATGTTCATCTGTATCACACATGTATGCAATACCCACAGAGGCTAGGGGAGGGTATCAGATACCCTCGGACTGGAATTATGGCTAGGAACTGTAAGGATCCATGATTCACTGAAGAATGACACCTGGGACTGAAATAGTATGTAAACGCAAGGAATGTTTGATTCTGCAGAAGTCCAGCATGCTGGGGTCACCCATTACCAAGATAGAGAAACAATCAAGTGAGCTCTCAGGCTCCATTTTTAAAGCCCATCGGAGTTCCGGGGTAGATGAGCTTTATCTTACTCGATCTTTAGGCACTCCAAGAACCATTACTGAGGCATGGAGGCTGCAAACTTGCTGAGGAATCCCGGAGTAGGTGGA
This sequence comes from Montemys delectorum, assembly GCA_019843815.1. Classification (NCBI taxonomy): domain Eukaryota; kingdom Metazoa; phylum Chordata; class Mammalia; order Rodentia; family Muridae; genus Montemys; species Montemys delectorum. The sequence continues at coordinate 32,713 of JADRCD010238230.1, forward strand.
CTTTGTCTTACTCTTTCTCTAAGGACATTCCATTACCGGGGTGTGGGGGCTGTCTGGAAACTGCTGACCCATTGTCCTTCAGACAGGTGGTAGGGCAGTTTCTGACTAGCTGTCTGAGCTGCCAACTTGAAGCCTGTCCTGGAGTCAGCCTGTCTCATCAGAGCTACCACGTGGGTGTTGGGAAGTGAACCTGGGTCTTCTTGAAGAGCACCCAGTACTCCCAGCTGCTGAGTCATCTCTCCAGCCCCAGCACTACATTCTTACACTGCCTTCTGTCCATTACCTAGAAACTATTTTCTCAACTATTTCTGTCCAGTTGCTATGGTACAGGGTCTAGTTAAGGTCCCTAATTTCTTTTCATACATCCCTTTAATATTTTTATTTCTTAATTCTTAGGTATGTATCTTCTCATTACTTTAATTTTTTTTTCTATTCTCAGGACTGTTGAATTTTCTGCTTGATGCCCTCTGAACTTCTGTTTCATTTTAAATATGAAAACCACGGAAAGGACCCACTTAAAATGTATATTTCTATGTTTTGTCAAGATAAATAATTTATTGTGTTTATAAGAGCAAGCTTCAATGTTTTTCAACTCATAAAACTCTAAAAGTCATTTATATGAAGTATTTATAAATTTTTCCCTAAGTACATGTCAGATTTTCCTCTCAGATTTATAGTTAGTATTATATATAATTCTTCACATACATGTATATTCATGGATTTATTCCTATACTGACAAAAATAACAAATACAATTGGTCTGCATGTTATTTCAATCACGGAAACAAATAGGCTCCCATTTCTGAGTTCTCAGTCTCATTGATAAAAGAATTTTAAAACAGACTCAGAAAGATGCTCTAAGTCCATTTTATTAGAGTTTGAGATAAAAACAACAACAACAAAGGTTGGAAGCTGTAAATCTCAGCAGTTTTCAGGAGGATGAAGATGGAGAAGAGAAAAAAATACACGGGGGGGGAAGGGGGAGTGAAAGGGAGGGGAGAGGGGAGAGGGACAGGGACAGGGAGAGAAAGATTCAAGCAAATCAGCATGTTCAATAACAGAGGCTGGCAAGCAGCTGCATGAAAGAAGGGGCCTCTGGAAAAGACTATAGTGCCAGGGAAAGTATGCTTATAAACTGTTGGCCACGATCTGGAGAAGAAAAATGAAAAATGTTATGCTTACCGAAAGCTCCGTTAGTGGGTAAGTTGAAGGAGGGGCTTCTGGGAAGGATAAGTGCATTGTCTCATTAAGGGAATAATTATTCCTCTCAACACCTTGGCTTGTTTCTGGATGAGTTAACTTTCCTGAAGGGTAATCTCTTGGTCAGGCAAATAACAGCCATGACTACATTAACTGTTAATGGAAGAAATAGTCATTTGTAATGTTCTTATCTTTGGAGCAGATCAGAATGCCATCTCTCTACCCACGGGGAAGGAGTAGAACTCAGACTCCATTCTTTGACCAGGGAAAAATAATGTTCCTTGATGGGCCTCAATATAGTCCCAATACCTCCACCTTCTCATGTGGGAGTTTAAAGTCTAGAAAGAGGGAGTTGAAATGTTTCCCTTTTCAGTGTTTGCTGGGAAACGGGAGGTAGACTCCAAAGCCAGTCGTAAAGGGAGTGTCTATTCTCAATGGCCTCCAAGACTGCTAAGTTCTATCTATTTATTGTAGGATGCCTTGAAAGATTATGTTATTCATCTCAACAAGCTATTAATCAAAATCTAAAGAGAAAGTTATAATTAAAGACTTTAATTAGAGCATCGCCTTCTAAACATTGCTTTTCAGATAATGTGAGATGTTCCTTGTGAGAGCACAGGTAACGTTTAAGGAAACAACACTTTTATGAGAATTTCCCTTTGTCTGTTTGTTCTAACTTATGGGAATGAACTCATTACAAGAATCCAGAAAACGGTGGCTAGTCCCCAGAGACATGTGCCGAGAACCTTGTTCAGGTTTGTGGTATGTCTCGGATAACCAAGTGAGCTGTCTTTCATTATATGCTCACTGTCTGCTTGCTTTTGAACTAGGACTCTGCTGACTAACTTTGGCCTTTCTAGTGACAGAGATGCAGAGACAGCCTTTGAATTAAGAGTTATTGATGACATGCATTAAGTATCCTCCAGGGAAGAGAAATCTTATAGACATTTTTCTTCACAGAATGCCTTGTTTATTGTGGAAAAGTCTTTTCATAGGATAGCTTACTTGTAAATCTTATGAAACCCATTAGAGAAGCCCATTGTTCTCTCTTATAAACAAAAGAAATAATGTTTTGGTTAAGAATCTTGACAGAACTGAGAACAGAACTTACAATATAATGATGCATCACTGAAAAATCATGAGCTGATAACAAATGGAAAGATAGCCCTCTTCTTCCTGGCTGGTTTACAAGGCAGAAAGCACAGCATGGCATTCAATTCTCTTTATGAAGAAGAGCCAACTGCAAATGATCTCATGTTTTCCTGATCCGTTTAAAAGATCATTCTTATCTACTTTCCAAATGGCTTTTTATGGTTTTAGATAATTCATAATCACCACCCACAAAATCAGCATTAGATACACCTTTAGATTTTGTTTCAGTTAGCAAAATGTACTTCTGGATGAATTTGCCTCACATACTTTCTGTCCCTTACTATTAGCACTCATTCCACCTGCTGTAATGAGTTCTTGTATATTTCTATCCTTCCCCTGGCCTCACCTCACTCAATGAAGTCATCACTTTGTTAGAACATCTTCGCTTCAGGCTGTGGATGAAGCTCATGCTCTGCCCTTTATAGGGTTAGTCCATTCTTTGTAAAGTCCGTAGCTTCTTAATGTCTGTGGCAAAAAGATATGGTTGGGGGGGGCGTCATGGTGAGGACTTCCCAGGAATAATTTCATAAACCCAGATTTCACTTCCGCAGCACATCTCTTAAGACTCCCCACGGAGGTGATTTTAGCTGAGATCTCTAACAGTAGGTATATAGAACCTGAAGTGGCCACCTCCTGTAGCCAGTCAGGACCCTCAGTGGAGGGATAAAGACACCAACCCATCCACACAACTGTTGACCCCTATTTTGTCTTGTCTACAATAAGTGCAGTGACAAAGAAAGAGCAAAGACTGAGGGAATGGCCAACCAATAACCACCTCAACTTGAGACCCATCCTATGGGCAAACACCAATCCATGACACTATTAATGGTATTCTTGTTATGCTTGCAGACAGGAGCCTAGCATAACTGTCCTCTGAGCAGTTCCCATCAGCAGCTGACTGAAACAGATGCAGAGCCAAACATTGGATGGAGCTTGGGGAGTCTTATGGAAGAATTGGGGGAAGAATCAAGGGTCCTTGAGGGGATAGGAACTCCACAGGAAGACCAACAGAGTCAAGTCCTATGCACATAAGTAGCAGTTATGCAGTTCAGGCCTTGTGTGGGTCCCACAACAACTGAAGCACGAGCTGTCCCTAAAACTGTTGCCTGTCTGTGGATCCTGTTTCCCCAAACAGGGCTGCCTTGTTCGGCCTCAGTGGGAAAGATTATGCCTAGGACTGCAGAAACTTGATGCACCAGGGTGTGGGGGTTCCCAGGGAGGACTTCTATCCTCTCAGGAAGAGAGAAAGGCATGGGGTGGACCCCATGTGTAAGGGAGGGCAGGAGGAGGGGGGCAAGGATCAGGATGTTAAATAAATAAATAAATAAATAAGTTAGTGTGGAAAAAAGACTGTTGACTGGGTAACCAACTACAGCAGAGTTTGACTTCTTCAAGATAGAGCTATGGTCTGTTATCAATTCTACTTTGAAATTCTGGAAATTTTTCCGAGAGTTACCTTTTGTTTAATTTTAAAAGTTGAATCATGTGTAGACAGACTTTTTACAGTAATGATATAATTAAGGGTGAGTTGAGAGTCATTCGCCGCTCAAGTTTTGTATGTTAGCTCTTACTGTCTACTTAGAAACTCAGATTTAAGCTGGTGGCTAGCTTCACTCTATTTGGACACTGTAAATTAAATGCTGTAAAGAGATATAACTACATTTGATTAATAGTATTTTAGTGTAAATGGTGACCTCTGAAAGGCCAAATGCTTTCCAGATATCTGTATAGCTAAATCCATTTGTCAGAGTATATTTTGGACTATTTTTATTGGTAGACATGATCTGATGCTGCTCCCTAGTCACTGACACCAGTTTGCAAGTGACTTTGTCAGTTCACCAAATACAGCATGTAACCTTCAGGTCCCCACCAATGTCTTTAGTAATCTTTTTGTATTATAAGTCAAAATAAAAGTTTATTTTTTTCTTTTATCTGAAACTAAAGTCCTATCTGACTATCCTCATAATCATGTCTCTTGGACCAGCAAGGTGAGACCCATTTGCTTCTCCAAACTCACATGACATAAGGTCAGATTAGACCCACGTGTGTTGTCCTCAGACCTCCACATGTGCACCATTACATATGCACTTCTTCCCTTGCAACAAGTCACCTCACCGCCACCAGTTGGTTTGAGGTTTCCTATTGGTTAATGTACTGGCTAGTTTTGTGTGTGAACTTGACACAGGCTGGAGTTATCACAGAGAAGGGAGCTTTAGTTGGGGAAGTGCCTCTAGGAGATCCAGCTGTGGGGTATTTTCTCAATTAGTAATCAAGGGGGTAGGGCCCCTTGTGGGTGGTGCCATCTCTGGGCTGGAAGTCTTGAGTTCTATAAGAGAGCAGGCTGAGCAAGCCAGGAGAAGCAAGCCAGTAAGGAACATCCCTCCATGGCCTCTACATCAGCTCCTGCTTCCTGACCTGCTTGAGTTCTAGTCCTGACTTCCTCTGTTGATCAACAGCCATGTGGAAGTAAGCTAAATAAACCCTTTCCTTCCCAACTTGCTTCTTAGTCATAATGTTTGTACAAAAATAAAAACCCTGACTAAGACAGTTAGTTTATCTCACCACTCTGGTGAGGCATTCAGAACTGTCCCCTGGCTTTGTTGCCTCTCGCTGTTGCAAGGGGAGTTTCATATAAGATGGAGCCTTGGGCCGGGCGTGGTGGCGTACGCCTTTAATCCCAGCACTTGGGAAGCAGAGGCAGGTGGATTTCTGAGTTCGAGGCCAGCCTGGTCTACAGAGTGAGTTCCAGGACAGCCAGAGCTATACAGAGAAACCCTGTCTTGGAAAAAAAAAAAAAAAAAAAAAAAA
>JADRCD010238231.1:7132-26165 GCA_019843815.1 Montemys delectorum
TTTTTTTTTTTTTTTAAAAAAAAAAGCTGTTGATATAAAAAATTCAACAAACAAACAAAAACAAATTAAAAAAACCACCTCAAACAGGGAGACCCAGCATTGCTTCTATAGTCACCTGATTCCCATGATTCTTGGAGACAAAATGGCAGCCTCCCCGCAATGTATCGATGTCATTGACATCTGCTGCTCTGCTATCTGGACAATATTCTAGCCTTGGCCCATGTCCCTACCACAAGATAGTACAGATTCTTCCTATACACATAATTCTGGGGGGAAATCTTACTCATTTTGTTTGCTCCCACCCCCACAAGAATAACAGAAGCAGCCACCCAAGACTGTGAGCACTCCCCAAAGATGAAAACACGCTAGTTTTATTATTTAATTATATTTAATTATTAATTATACAGATTTCTGGAGGTTTAACAGGACTGCAGGCTCTTTCCAAGCATTGATTTGTATAGGGACTCACACTTGGACTCACATAGTGAACAATGGTGGCCTTAGAATTCCAGGGGTGGGGTCCCTCACTGGTTTGAGCACAATCTTTCAGCCAACGTTTTTCCTGGGTTCTCTTTCAGGAATTCTATGAGCATGCCAAGGCTCTGTGGGAGGATGAGGGAGTGCGTGCCTGCTACGAACGCTCCAATGAGTACCAGCTGATTGATTGTGCCCAGTACTTCCTGGACAAGATTGATGTGATCAAGCAGGCTGACTATGTGCCAAGTGACCAGGACCTGCTTCGCTGGGAGGACAACCAGACCAACCGCCTGCAGGAGGCTCTGAACCTCTTCAAGAGCATCTGGAAGAACAGATGGCTGCGCACCATCTCTGTGATTCTCTTCCTCAACAAGCAAGACCTGCTTGCTGAGAAAGTCCTTGCTGGGAAATCGAAGATTGAGGACTACTTTCCAGAGTTCGCTCGCTACACCACTCCTGAGGATGCGACTCCCGAGCCCGGAGAGGACCCACGTGTGACCGGGGCCAAGTACTTCATCCGCGATGAGTTTCTGAGAATCAGCACTGTTAGTGGAGATGGGCGCCACTACTGCTACCCTCACTTTACCTGTGCCGTGGACACTGAGAACATCCGCCTGTGTCTTCAACGACTGCCGTGACATCATCCAGCGCATGCATCTCCGCCAATACGAGCTGCTCTAAGAAGGGAACAACCAAATTTAATTCAGCCTTAAGCACAATTAATTAAGAGTGAAACGTAATTGTACAAGCAGTTGATCACCCACCATAGGGCATGATCAACACCGCAACCTTTTCTATTTTTCCCCAGTGATTCTGAAAAACCCCCTCTTCCCTTCAGCTTGCTTAGATGTTCCAAATTTAGTAAGCTTAAGGCGGCCTACAGAAGAAAAAAAGAAAAAGGCCACAAAAGTTCCCTCTCACTTTCAGTAAATAAAATAAAAGCAGCAACAAACAGAAATAAAAGAAATAAATGAAATTCAAAATGAAATAAATATTGTGTTGTGCAGCATTAAAAAATCAAAATAAAAATTAAAAATGAGAAGAAAAATGACCTCCAAACCAATGGTATTTACAACTGAAGACACAACGTAGTGCAGTTGGTTTTCCTAGCACCTTGCTCCTCACACACACATTCAGGCTGGGCAACTCTACCAAATCTTATAAATTTACTTCTTCCCATCATGCAAATAACAAAATGAATAAAAGAACTAGACCTAATGAGAATTTATTTTGCAGACTCACTTGTGTGCATGAATGCTCCTAACTAGGAGAGGTTTTAACAAAACCATCTCCTGGGGCTGGAGAGATGGCTCAGCAGTTAAGAGCTCTGACTGCTCTTTCAAAGGTCATGAGTTCAAATCCCAGCAACCACATGATGGCTCACAACCATCCATAATGAAGGGGTATCTGAAGATAGCTACAGTGTACTTACATATAATAAGTAAAATAAACCTTAAAAAAAAAAACTTCAAAAAAAAAACAAAAAAACAAAAAAAAAACGAAACCATCTCCTTCTATCAAAATAACTGAATGTCTGCAATCTTCAGGAGTTGAGTTAGGTTGAAAAAAAAAAAGAAAGAAAGAAAGAAAGAAAGAAAGAAAGAAAGAAAGAGAAAAAAAGAAAACAACAACAACAATAAAAACCAGACAAATAAACAAAACCGAAACAAACACAACAAACTCAGAAAAGGCAGCCTGTTTGAAACTGACAATGCCACCCTGGAGGTCTCTACCTAACAGGCAAGCACTCAACCTTTCAAGCTACAGAGATTTTCTATGTCCGTTGAAGCTGACTTCCCAGGCAGGGCTATTAACTCGGCAGTGCAGTGACAACACAGTGAGCTTTGTGGCCTAAAACAGCTCCCAGCGACTCACCAAATTGTTTTGCTCATTAGGTTGTAGTTTTCAAAAGTGAAAATGATCAGTTTAAGTGTTTCCCCTCATCGCAACACACACAAGAAGAGGTCCAGAAAAACAAACAAAACAAAAAAACTGAAATGACATTCCAGTTAGTATTCCGTTTCATGGCGCTATTAAAAAGCCAAGCAAGGGGCTGGCGAGATGGCTCAGTAGGTAAGAGCATTGACTGCTCTTCCGAAGGCCCTGAGTTCAGATCCCAGCAACCACATGGTGGCTTACAAGCTCAATTCCCAGCAGTCACAAGATGGCTCACGGCCATCTGTACAGCTACAGTGTACTCATACACATAAAATAAAAAAATAAGTCTTTTTTTTAAAGGCCAGGCAAATTCTACACATTGGTTTTTCACATAACAGTTGTTAATAGTGTTACTGGTTGTTTGTGGAGTGCTGAATGTGAGCAGGAACAGGTCCTGCGCTCGAGGCTTATATAGAACATAGACAATCAAGGCAAGCTGAGCTAACTATGCCCGTTAGTGTGAGGCTTTGGGGCTTGTGTCCAGCTCTACATTTTTCCTTCTTTTCTTTTCATTTCCTCCCCTTTATTCTTGCAGGATGCCCTGTACAATGGAAGAACATCACTGTGGCTTTGTTTTTTTTTTCAGAGTTATCACAGCAAGTATACATTTAAAAATTCTGCCGCAAATTTAGAACTTAGAAGGGCTTTTTAATATAGTTCATGGGTATCGCCCAAAGTCTACAATGGGATTTCACAGATAGAACTTGAAAATTGATAAATATTTGTACTATAGGCAAGTATTTGGTTGTTAATTTACTGTGTTTCATTTTCCACGAGGGGGCCTATTTTAGCTGTATAACAGAAAGGCGTGAAGAAAGAAAGCGTGCCTGTTAATTACTCACCATTTATTTGTAATAGTTTGATATCTTTGGTTTACCTAACGAAGTCACTGCACTGCATTTAAGAATTTATAAGTGCATATTGCTATGAAGCAAATTTACTGGTGAGTGTCTTAAAGTTATTTTTTAAAGTAACCCCAAGTACACTGACACTTATGTTTCTATTTTAAATGAATCGTGTATTTAAGCATATAGCATAGACTTACTCATTGAACATTTGGAAATCATGAGTTTAATGGGATATAAATGACTCTTCATGTCAACAGAAATGCATTATTGTCTCCGTAGAAGGGAAAATCATCTCAAAAGTATTCTAAACAAAATCAAGGCTTTGCACATCTTAACATGCTTCTGAGACAACAACAACAACAAAAACTGGTTTATCATTTAGCTTCAAGTTTTTGAGTCTTATTTATCCCAAGATAATATTTACAAGGCTTTTCAGAAACAGGAAAGTAGAAGTTCCTGTGTCTAATTGAAATAGTCACATGACATGTGACCTTAGTGTAGTGAGAGATGTGTTCCGGCCAGGATAGTCTCTTCTATGGATCAAGAGTAGTTTTGTTCAATTGTAAAAATTTAAAACAAATGTCTCCCCAATCTTAAAAAAAAAAAAAGAAAAGAAAAGAAAAGAAAAAAGAAAGGTAACAATAAAGAAATCCTCAAGGGCATTATGGGTCATAACTTTAAAACCCATGCCCAAGCAATTAACAGCGAAGTCACAGAAGGAAAGCAAAGTTTTCCTGAACAACTTGTGATATCACTTCAAGTGTCCTCTTCGAAGGCAATTCTTCTAGAAATGGCTGATTTTCTTTCTGCACTTTCACTCAATAAACATGAAGGAATCAATTACATAAAAGTAAAAATAAGCCAAAAGGAGCAGCATTGAGCTAGCTATTTGAATAGATTAAATGACAGAAGAGAGAAAAAAAAACTTCCAAAATCTCTTTCCTGAAGTCTTCGTAGTCTATCTGGTAAACAGTGACATTCCTTTGATGTAGACACAAGAGTTGGCTGATTATTATATCATTCCTTTCTGCGCACTCATAAAAACACACAGATGCATGGGGGAGATGGTAGGAAGTCTCTATTAGGACTTCTTTAAATATTTGTAGCACAGGAGATACCTCTCTGCACAAACTATCTCTCTGCAGGAAAATATTCCTGTAATTTAAAAGTCACAGAGAATGTGTAGCAAGAGGGGTCAGGCTGAGCTGCACTGAGCCCTCATCCCCCAAGGTTTTCCTTTTCTTTGTTGCTACCTGAACAATGGAGCAATAATCACCCTGTAAAACATCTCCACCAGCTGGCTCCTCTCGCCCCAAGATGGCTTCTTTAGATGTAATTGCAGAGTCAGCAATAGGGGTCATTTTGAATGGTGTTAAAAAAAAAATACCCAGCTTTCTTTGCAAAGAGGATTTAGCAACAGTTTCAAAAGCAGCATGTGGCTGTCCCATCCTTTAAGCTACTGATCCCACTGACTTCTATCTCTCTTGTAACTGTGCTGGGCTGAGACAACAGAGAGCAGGGTCTGTTTGCGATAATGCACATTATACTCCCAGTGGTGAGGCTGGGTGACTTTTCATACTCACGTATGATTATTTTCCATTTATACTTCCTGTCCCCTAGATTACTTTAACATCCTTATGAGTTTTCTTTTAGACATCGGTCCACTTAATACAAAGATCATTTTGAATTAGCAACACTGACATTTTGTCTTTCCTGAATTTTTTTCCCTTACTTTCAAAATATTTCTTATACTAGGTGCAATTTTTGTCTTCTTTTTTTTTAATAATTAAAAAAAACCTTTTGTTCATACGACATATTTTGGTCATGCTTACTCCTCCCCCAAGCCCCCTCCAACTTCCCTACCCACCTAACTTTATATTCCTTTTCTTTCTCCTTCTCTTAAAAAAAGGCAAAAAGGCAAAAAGGCAAAAAGGCAAAAAAAAAAAAAAAAAAAAAAAAGCAGAAACAAACATAAAAAGCACAAAAGGAAAATCAAAGCAAACAGGCAAAAGTCCATAAGGACAAAAACTACAAGAACAAAGCAAAATGGAAATTAAAAAAGTCCAGAAAATATAAAACAGTATTAGGTCTTTTCTGTGTTGGTCCTTCATTCCTGGACATGGAATCTGTCCTTTGGAGCAGGGTTGATCTAGCCATCTGGCTTACACTGTACAAGTCTCGTGTGCTGCCACAGTCTCTGTGAGTTCCTGAGCACATCAGTTCTGTTGTGTCTGGAAGACACTGATTCTCCATATGTCTTCTTAAGTTGTATTGCTGTACTACCATGTAAGGTGTTTTGTTTTGTTTTGTTTTTGTTTTAATCTACGAGTATTCTAGTTTAGTCTACTTTCTCCTGGTGTGATAAAAGTTTGTGACCAAAAGCAGCTTGGGAAGGAGAGGGTTGGTTTATTTTCCTTTGCAGGGCGTATATCATCACTGAGGTCTGTCACTGAGGGAAGTCAGGACAGGAACTCAAAGTTGGGACTTGGAGGACTGAAGTGCAGGCCATAGAGGAATGCTGGTTACTGACTTGCTCTCTTTGACTTGCTCGGTTATTTTTCTCAAATACCCACCCACTAGGGATAGTAGTGTCCACGTGGGCTAAGCCTTCCTTCGTCAATTAGCGATTAAGAACAATGCCCACTGACATGCCCACAGGGCAATCTCAAAGGTCAGGCTGATGAAAACCAACCACATACAGAGTCTCACTATGTAGATCAGGTGAGCCTCAAACTCCACCTCCTTTGATTGTCTTTGCAAATATTGAAGGTGTCTGTTAGCACACACAGCTACAAGATACATATTTTTTTTATTGACTACTGTCTTTTCTATATTGTCTCTAGGAGCTTTCCCAAATAAACATCATCCAAATAGTTCCTTGTAATGTCACGCTGGGTTCAGCTCTGCGTTCAGGGAGTCAGCAATGGTAGAGGATGCATGAACTTTCTGGGAGATGCAGATGTTCGGAAGTTTATGAATCTCATCCATCTATGCCATAGTTCATTTGGTTAGACCTACCTTGATCAAGGACAAGTTTATAGAGAACGAGGCTGGCTGACATAGTCAAAAGGGGATAGTTTATATTACAGAGGAATGAGCACTTCTGAGGGCACACAAATGTCTTCCATTTTGGATCAACTTCAAGAAGTTTGTATACATAATTCATATACAGGTTTCTTTTCTTCTCACCAGCCCTTTAATCAGGTTCCTTCCCGATTTCTTACAAGTGTGACAAACCATTAATCATTGTTATTAGCCAAGACAGAAACTTTCTTCATGTTTTTCCTTGTCTAGCCAGATAGATAAAGATGCATGCTTGCTATTTAGCCAATTGCTCTCAAATTCATGAGGCATTGATTGTAATAGCCCACCTTGTGGTTGTTCATTAAGACCACGAAACTGCATAGTGACCTATGAGCATCTTGTCTTGGGGAATTTCTAATGAAACAATAGATAAAGTTTGAGGAAGAAAGTTCAGTGAGACGTGAGTAATTGTGTTCATGGTTTGAGAGAGAACAGTTAATAAAAGATAGAGCTGTTGTGACTTCTTGAGATACCAATCATGCATATACAATTTTTATCTAATGTGTTTCTGGACATGCTTAAATGGATCCCTTTCTATTTTTTTCCTTTTTCAATACTCATTCACTGCTAACATTCTTCCTTTCTTCAACAGCTTGTTTACATGACTTAAAATATCAGCAAACTCTTAGGAGCAGCTATTCTAGTTCTAGCCTCTGAGCATCGATGGTGAGCAATACAGACCAATTGTTGCTTCACGATGATCATATGCTAGGAGGTGGACAGCTCAGTTCCCCTTGGTCCTCTGCTGTTCCCTACTTTTGTATTCAATTTCTAAGAATAGTCAGAAGAAGAGAACATGGCAACGTTCCAGAAATCTTAGGGTTAAAATTTCCATTTTCTATTTTCCTGCTGCACTGCTCCATTCAGGGCTGAGGCGACACAGGCTACCACCCACATTTTCTTCTTTCCTCTTAATATAATGTTGGGCTGTGGGGCTACATCTCCTGCTCAGACTTGAATAGAGAGATGGTCCTATATTTGGATTTGGTTAATGACCATGATCAAGCATGACATATACAATTTGAAGGTGCTTTTGAAAAAAAAAAACTTATGTTCTTTTGACATTCCTCTCAGAGACTGGGTACAGACAAAAGAGAGATTACAGGAGATGGAGGAATCCTGCAGAGGAATGACCTGGGTTTTAAAGAATAAGGGATATTTGCTTCAGCATTATAGAAATATGAACATATACCATTGTGTTTAATCCATTTTGTATTGTTTGTTGCCATGGTTAGTGATTCTGTTAAGCAGCTTCTTCTGCTTCAGTCCCTTTCTAGCTGAGCAAAGTAGATCTAGAGTTTCACTGGAGTTGAAGACTCAGGTCAACATTTATTTTTCATCTTCATAAGCCACCAAGCCAGAACATCAGTTGCCATGGATTCCATGTTCAGAGCTCATGTTCAATAACAGCTCCCCACATATCTGAGTATGTTATATTCTATTTGCAAGAACACAGCCATCCTAGCAAGTACTTGCAGTTTCTCTTCTGAGAGATAAGGAGAGAAATTTACTTATAAATTGTCTTAGTCAGGGTTTCTATTCCTGCACAAACATCATGACCAAGAAGGAAATTGGGAAGAAAAGGGTTTATTCAGCTTACATTTCCACATTGCTGTTCATCACCAAAGGAAGTCAGGATAGGAACTCAAGCAGGTCCGGAAGCAGAAACTGATGCAGAGACCATGGAAGGATATTTCTTACTGGCTAGTTTCCCCTGGCTTGCTCAGTTTGCTTTTTTATAGAACACAGGACTATCAGCCCATGGTTGACACCACCCATAATGGGCCCTCCTACCCTTGATCACTAATTCAGAAAATGCCTTAAAGCTGGATCTCATGGAGGTACTTCCCCAACTGAAGCTCCTTTCTCTGTGATAACTCCAGCCTGTGTCAAGTTGACACACAAAACCAGCCAGTAAATGTACCAAACCTACTTTTTCTCAGGATTTCTGAGGGGCTGCTCAGGTTTAGCTTCATTTGAGAATCTATGGGCTATGTACTAAGCTATGTCTGGGAATTCAGCAACAAAACACTGACCCTCTATTAAAATGTGATCAGAAACAAGGGGATATTTTGTTTGTTCTCTGTTGTCTTTATACCCATAAAGGCAACTAAAACAGGATCCAGTAAATTCACCCATCCATTTGTTCTGAGGCTAAGAGCTGCCCGGTTCAGGATGCTGGCTACTCCTTTGTAGATAAGGAGGTCCTCAACAGCATCCCATGTGAGTGCTTTAGGCTCAACTGTAACAATGCTGTTCTCTACTGCTGGTCCCTCTGGTTCTGGAATAAAAGAGCTGATTTTAGGCCTTTGATGGGGGATAAAGGATTTCTCTCCAGCAATCTAGTAGGCTAATCTTTGTATTGCTTTTCTTTCCTGATACTAAAAATCATTACAGGAGGTACAAGATTATTTTTTTAATTTAAAAAGTCTTGAATTATTTTTAAGAAGATCATATATGGATACTACTTTATTATAATTTCCACAACGCAGTTTCTCACCTCCAACTTCTCTCAAACCACCCCACTCCCTCTCAAGTCCATGACCTCTTCTTTGAATGCTGTCACACACACATGTTTATAAATACAGCCAGTTACTGTTACTGTTACGTGTTTCTGGCTGGCCATTGGGATTGGATAATCTATTAAGAGACTTACTCCTACAGATGATGGATTGACTCTCTCTCAGGAGCCTTTAGTTGCTTTTTACTCTTCTTCCTAGGGTGGTGCCTTGTGAGATTTTCTCTATCCATAAGGGTATGCCAACTGCATTGTTGAGATCTCAAGGGTTGAGTTCTCAGTCAGAAATAGAAGACATCTAATAGCCGAAGTCCTGGTCCTCTGCCTGACATGATCCTTCCATCCCTTTTGCTGAAATAATCCCCTGCTCTTTAGGTGTAGGCGTTGTGCTGTAGATGTGTCAACTAAGACGAGGAACTCACAGTCAGCTAACTGTTCTCTGCATTTTGATCACTTGTGGATCCATGTCATGATTTCTATCTGCTGCAAAAAGGAGTTTCTTTGGTGAGGGGTGAGTGCTACAGTTATCAGAGAAGGCAAGGATGCAATCATAGAAAAATGGCAGGAGGAGTTTCTCCTCTATGTTCCACGACCTCACCAGTCATGGTTGTTGGCTAGCTTTACAGTACCAGACATGAATTATCTCCTCTTGAGTGGGCCTTAAGTCCAATTATGTAGTTGTCGATTACCTTATCCAAAGTACCCGAGGCGCAATTACACCCTTGGTAATATCTTGTCGAGGTGGTCCTTGTTGTGGTTCACAAGCATCCCAGCTAGGTAGGACTGTCTGTTTGTTTACTTCTTGCGTAGGTTGGCAGCTTGCACATTCAGCATCTTTTGATTTGATGAAAGCTAGGCTTCAGGTATGAAGGAAGTTTCCAGGTTACTTTTTGCTCAGTTCCTCCAAGTCCCATGTTTGAAGTATGTGGTGTCATCAGCAACAGGGTCTTACTTTCAAGTTCTGGGAAATAGTGACACGTAAGTGCAGACAACAGTTTACATATTTTTCTTTCCAATATCTTTGGCTTCCTTGATCAACAACTCTTTCATCTCTCTGTCTCTTCTCTTCTCTTCTCTTCTCTTCTCTTCTCTTCTCTTCTCTTCTCTTCTCTTCTCTTCTCTCCTCCTCCTCCTCCTCCTCCTCCTCCTCCTCCTCCTCCTCCTCCTCCTCCTCCTCCTTCTCTTCTTCCTCCTTCTTCTCCTCCTCCTCTCTCTCTCGTCTCTCTCTCTGTCTCGTCTCTCTCTGTCTCTCTGTCTCTGTCTCTGTCTCTCTCTCTCTCTCTCTCTCTCTCTCTCTCACACACACACACACACACACACACTCCTACCTCTCATCCCCTGCTCTTTCTCAGTCAAATTCCCCTACCCACATTTTTTATATATTTAATATTTGACAATTTCATATATCTATATAATATGTTCTAGTCATGATTGCCCTTTACCTTTTCCTTAAAGCCTTCCCACTGCCATGAGTGGCTTATTCGAGCATGGTTCCAGAGCTAGAGTGTGGAGCATGAACAACTTGCAAGTGGTTACACCACTAAAGACAATGACTCTTTCTTGCCCAGCAACCATTAGCTACTAAAGCTCTCCAGAAAGGAGCCAGGCCATGTAAGCCCCTTCTCCAACCCTGAGTGAATTTTGATGGGCCTAGTCCTATGCAGTTCCTATGCAGACAACTGTAGTTACTGGGTGTAAAATGAGTTATTTTTAATATAAATGTAAGTAGAGGGTTAGTCTGATGGTTGCATTTCTTTACTTTGTGCTAATCCCCAAACATCACACAGAGAAACCAAGATTTATTTCAAGCTGCATCTCAATAGCTGGGCAATATTGATTTATATTAACTTCCTATGCTAATCTGGCTACAAGCTATGAGGGCAGAGAAATCAGCATTTGAATTGCAGAAGAACAACCTTTATGTATATGTATGTGTATGTATATGTATATGTATGATATATATAAAATATTCTACTCATGCTTGCCCTTTTAAACTGTTCACAAAAACATTATGCCTACAGCTGTGGATTTGCAAGTGTAATGACCATGTCAAACCCAGAAGACAGTTTCTCATGGCCTTCCTCTACATTGTCTGGCATTAAAGTCTTTCTTTAGTTCATTTATAGAAGCTTCCTGGTTTTGCACTATACCTTGCTTGAGCTGGAAGTTTTTAAAATTTACTTCTCTGTTTTTGTGTAAAACCACTAGGAGTAAGCATGACATTCCACAAGCCTTCAATCTCATACAACAAGTCTATGGAAAGAGAAGATCTGCTTTTAGTGAATCTGTCATTCCAGAAGACCACAGGCAATAATTTAAAGACATGCTGTTGCTATGTGTCACAGATGAGCAGATTCCTACTCATGGAAAGGGACAGAATGTTCGTCTCCTTCAGTTCAGACTATGCATAGCAAGCACTTTGGATTCTTTTGAGGTCCCTTTGACATCAGACTAGTTTAAATGAGGGCTCTTGCCTGTATCTGTAGAAATGAATTCTGGATTTACTTAACAAAAAAGCAATCAGTGAAATGATGTCATCGTATAGCCTAAAAAAATCAATGAAAACCAAGCTCTGAACACAGGCAGAGACCACAGGAAGCTGATGCTCAGAGCAGCTAGTTTGGGTAATAGTGCAACTGACTCTGGAAACTGAACAAACTTCTGATGCCTTTAGCTCTCAGACTCTGAACTCCTTCAGGCAGGAAGTCTACAGTGCAATTATTGATTTGAGCATTTTGTTCTGCATTTGTCAGGTATGAACATTCTATGTGCTATGTCCAGGACGAATGGAGACCAAAACCTAAACTGTTGTAATATTGTAGGAAATAAGAGCAGCACCTACTCTATCTCAGCATATTTTTAAATAACAACAACAACAACAATAATATCTATAGCAGTGGTAACATAAAAGGCACATCAATCTGAATCATTCTCCCATAATATGGCAGAATATGTAATGCGGATGATATCATCTGAAGTTTCATTTGATCAATTATACAATAAATACTTTTGAGTATTTAGCAATCTAGGGCATCCAAGACCTGTCACTACAAATAGTGTTAAAATTGAGCATTCTCCTACAATGAGGACATGTCACTAAATTATGGAATGTATAGAATATATAGAATTATGTCAGAACAGATGTGATGATCTTCGAGTCATGGTCATTTTAGTTAGTGACAACCGTTGTACTTGGTGGGTGTCTTAGTCAGGGTTTCTATTTCTGTACAAACATCATGACCAAGAAGCAAGTTGAGGATGAAAGGGTTTATTTAGCTTATTTCCACATGGCTGTTGATTATCAGAGGAAGTCAGGACTGGAACTCTAGCAGGTCAGGAAGCAGGAGCTGACGCAGAGGCCATGGAGAGATGTTTTTTGCTGGCTTGCTTCTCTTGGCTTGCTCAGCCTGCTCTCTTATAGAACTCAAGACTTCCAGCCCAGAGATGGCACCACCCACAAGGGGCCCTACCCCCTTGGTCACTAATTGAGAAAATGCCCCACAGCTGGATCTCATGGAGGCACTTTCCCAACTGAAACTCTCTTTTCTGTGATAACTGCAGCCTGTGTCAAGTTGACACACAAAACTAGCCAGTATAGTGGGATCTCCAAAGGAATGCAACAGAAAAGTCTGTGCAGAGAGCTCTTGGGTCTCAGTTGATATGCTTTAATTTTGGAACTGAAATATGAGCCAGTTTGTGTCAAAGATAAGTAAATGTTTAGTAGTAAACACATTCTTATGGACAAGATACAAGAGGCATATGGAAATGCATATGAACATGAAGAACATGATTGTTACAAACTTTAATATTCAGAAGGTTGGAGAGTCACATTTCACATTTTTTTTTAAGTTTATTTTTCTCGTATATATCCACCCCGTCGGCAATCTACTGTTCTTCAATTTCCATTCAGAAAAGGGTATGTCTCTCAGGGGTATTAACAAAATATGACATATCAAGTTCCAATAAGACTAAGCACATCCCCTCATATTAAGGCTGAATGAGGTAACCCAATAGTAGGGCAAAGGTCCCACAATTAGGCAAAAGACTCAGAGACAGCCCTGCTCCCACTGTTAGGAGTAACATACATACAGAGGGCCTAGGCAAGAGAGAAACACAGTTTCAAAGTTTACTTTTGCTCTGTATTACTCCCGAGAGAATCTTAACATAGATACATAGATGGAACTGAACCCCATATCATTTTATATATAGTCCAAACAACTGAAATATTTCATGTCCTAATGTCCTATGCCACACTAAGTATAAAACAGAAGATTCATATGATCCCTCTTCCCCCAAAAGAATGAAAATATTTTTTTCTGGTTAAAATGACGAAATCGCATTATGAAACTTTTCATTAATCAATATTTCCAAACTCCAGTCATTACAACATAGAAGTTGGTTCTGAAATAGCATTGTCTCATGCTCTCAGAAAATTAAGTGGGACTTAAGAACCCATTTATGTAGATGATATTTTTTGCCCTTTCCTTCCTCCTTCCTATGCATATTATTTTCTTTTGCAAATAATTCTCTGTATAATGAGTTTAAAAGGCCATCTCCCATCCAATTAAACAGATGCTTGTCCCATGTGCTGAATGAGGCTACCTAGAATGACCCTTAAAAGAAAAGAGGGAGGTCTGTGTTACATATTTAAGTTTTATAGTTCTATCATATAATATTGCGCTGTTTGTCAATATGTTTTTGTTTTACAATTGTATGAAAGGTACAAACACTAGCTGTGATTATTCCCATTGAATTGTGGGATAAGGGAATGATTTGGGGCAAATCAGATGTAGCACGTTATAATTTAAACACTAGAACTACAGAAGGCACAGGCAACCTGGTGGCATATACCTGTAGGTATTTAGGACACTGTGAGGCAAAGAGACAAGCATGAGAGGAATGTTATTGTGATTTAAGTTAGTAGAGGTTGTGAGGTGACATGTTCCAGGCAAAGGGCATAGCATACGTAGGCCTGAAGCAAGAAAGATCATGCCATAATCTAAAAATTAAAGATGTCCCAAGGGAGGAATATAATGTGACTTGTCTGAAGAAATGAAAAGGTTCAGACCACACAGGTCTTTGGGTTTTGTTGAGGAGTTTGAAGTTGGCCTAAGAGCACAAGAAAGCCATTGAAGGTTTTTAATTGCAGGGTATTATTTTCACCTTAAATGATAGCTCTAGCTACAGAGTAAAAATCAAATTGCAGAGGGAGCACAAGGTAGCAGGAGTTAGGCTACTGAGGTGGTACAGTTGTTACACTGAGGACAGCAATGGGAGCTTGAAGCTAGGAGCTGAGGAAAGCAATCCCCCGGCTTGATATAAAGGCCACAAGAGTGGTCTCCATGTTCTGGGTACTTGGGTGCATGGTGATGACCATTACACAAAGTAGAATCTTGAGGGATGCCCTCGGCTTCTGAAATAAACGTCTATTGCTGAAATATTGGGGCGATCATATATTGATGTCTTTATAATTAAAATAAGATCACATCATTTACCCCTTCTCTTTTTTCTCTATCCACATCTTCTTCTCCTCCCACCCTCTTTCACCCACTCTCTCTGTAATCCATGGCTTCATTTTCTCTAATAGTGTCACAGTTACAATAGTGTTTATTAGTGTTATATATTATATAAAATATATAAAATAAATAATTAATATATAAAGGTATATATAATAGTTATATATATAACTTTATTAGTGTTATATATATGTGTGTGTGTGTGTGTGTGTGTGTGTGTGTATGTGCATACATATATAAATACAACCAGTCTAGTCTGTTTAGTGTTGCTTGTATGTCTGCGCTTTCATGACTGGCCACTTGGAATTAGATATTCAGTTAGGGGGCCCAGCTCTGGGAAAGATCTACCCTCTCCCTTTCACTATTCTGATGTCGTCTGTAGAAGTTCCTGTGAATGTGGCTTCCCTGTCACTTCTAGGAGACACAATCTCACAACAGATAACCTAGTCTTCTGGCTGTCATAGTCTTTCTTTCCTTCTTGGGTGATGTTTACTGAGTCAGGCGAAGCAGAAGTGCTATAGATTGCGCCTCGCCAACCCTGACCAACAGGAATTAAGACACGACACAACCGGTTCCTTCTCTTAGCGGTTTACTCAAGATACTTTACAGACAGCATTGTGTGGAGGTGAGCCCTCGATCCTTACCCGGGCACAGCTTATATCCCCTAGTATGAGCCCATGAACTCATGCCACGTGTCATCTCCCCATAGGCCAGGGAAAACACGTACGATCAGCCCACTCAGAAGCACAACCTTCAAGCCAAATAAGGAGTTGTTTATCTCAAAGCTCTAGGGCGCGGTTCGGACTGCTCTCTACAATAGATGTCCCACTGGGGCTGCATACCACAAGGTCCAGTGTTGTGCTCTCATGTTGATCAGTTGTAGTTTTCTGTAATGGTCTCTTTGATGACGGGAGAGAGCTACACTTATCTATAGATATAGGAATAAGTTTAGAATGCAGGAAAGATTTATGCTGGTCTTAAAAATGTGGTCATGGTAAGTTCTTCTCTAAGATCCATGATCCCTAGGTATAATGCATATATGTGTCAAAATATTATTGCTGCTGCCCTTGGTTGCCTAGTAAAGGGGGTTCTCTCATCTTCGTTTTACATGGCATGTGTAGGGTGTAAGTTTTTTTATAGACTAGCAAATATTTTGTGTTGTAAAACTTTTTTAAAATTTGTCAGTTCTGACAGGTATAGAAACATTGCTTTCCTGTAGTTTTAATTAGTATGTAGCACCAGGGTTCTGCTTTGTCCCTATTATAAGAACTAAGCCAGAGTGGAGGAGGGAGCTGAACTGAGAGGACTTTCAATTTTCTAAACCAATGTAAGAGAAAATGAGTTAGTATTGGAAACTGAAAATCAAAAAGACAAACTATAGAGACAGGTTAATAAGCCAGAAGTTAGCAACGTTACTGTATTTAAAATGTTGCAGATTTCATGGCCACAGTTTGAAGCTGGGTCATTTTGCCCTCACTTTCCCCTGAGCTTACGGTTTGGTTTCCTTCTTCTTAGACATGCAAAGCATGCCTCGCATAGACCTTTAATGCCTTTGTTGGCTCCTGTTACTTCTATTATGCCTGCATCTGTTTTGTACTAATTGACTTTTTTTTTCTTTTTGTAATTAGGCCATAGTTTTCATTATTTTTGCTTGCGTAGAACTTTTTATTGGATACCAGAGAATGAAATTTTTTGCATTGTTTCTATTTCTTAAAAAAGATAATTATTCCTTTAAATACAACAAACTTGTAGTAGCAGGCAGTTAAGTTACTTGGAAACAGATGAATCACATTGAGAACTACCTCTGAGCATTGCTAAGATGGTCACATGTCAACCTTAATGACAAGGCTAACTTAGCCTAACTACTAAGCAGATGCTTTTCCCAGAATACTGCCTAATATCCTGTGCATTATGATGCCCTTCAACTCTAGTTGAGGTCCACACACTGCCTCAGAATGCTGGATGTACAGATGTTTTCTGTATTTTCTGGCTCTTCTACCCCAGCCAATGTGTAGCTACTTTTAACACTTGTACAAATCAGAGCAGAGAGAGCTTCTGTAATTCACAATTCTGTAATTTCTAGGATCTGCAAGTCACTTTCTTGATATTCTGTGAATTGCAGGATGCAACTCATTTCTTTTACCTAATGTGTTGGAGTTACTGAATCACTTCTGACAGACTGTAGGAAAAATAATGGCCATTTCTATTGTGAGGTTCTTTAAGGGCTGGGCTCCTATCTTGGATTTACTGTTATTTTCTCTTGAATAAAACCCCTGTGGAGAACAAAGGACTTATGGTTTAGTCTTCTTCGATGACTACTACGGGTAGTGTCTCTGGCTACAGTTCAATTACCTCCTTATCAGAAAATCTGAGCCAGAAGTATCCAAATAGGTCCCTTCCTAAGAAGCTAATGTGAAATACAAGCGGATACGTTTTAAGATACAGAGATTCTGATTTAATTTATCATGTAGCAATAGGCAGTGAGAATCTCAAACGATATTGGTGCAATGCAAGGAAGCACTTCCGTAAAAGAAACTGAAATCCTGAGCAAGCCTTTGTAATTGATAGTCAGTATCAGTGAGAATCTACAGCAACACAAATAAGCTTTTCTTTAAGTTCATTTGAAAAAACGTTTATGTTTAACAATTTGATAGTGCAATAGAGATATCTTCTTCGCTCTTTGTCCAGGAGTTTTGTTTATTTTTTTGTATGTGTTGCATGTAGTGTGTGTGAGCGTGTGTGTGTGTGTGTGTGTGTGTGTGATCTACTGTGTTTGTGCCTGTACTCACACACACCTACCTAAAAGAGCCAGAAGATACTAGATAGCTCCATCTATTTCTGTCTGCCTCAGAGACTCACTGCCTGGCCATTGATCTTCGAGGCTTCACATGCTTGGGTTGGAGCATACACATCACTTCTGCATGTCATTTCAGGCTGGAATACAAATACTATCCTTTGTGCTTGTATGACAAATGTTTATATCCACTGAGCCACATCTCCAGTCCCTTTGTTCAGATTTGACCAATGATATAATCTTCGTAGCCATAGTTTAATATCAAACTGCGAAATTGACATGACGTAGTATTAAGTAAATTACAGACCCTACCTACTTTTCACCAATATGTGTGTGTATGTATGTGCATGTATGTATGTGTGCATGTGTGAGTCATTGCATGTGTGTGTGTGTGTGTGTCTATGTCTGTGCCTTTTTCCTGCTTTTTCATTTATTTTTAATTTTAGTTTTTTGTATTGAAAATTTCACGTGTACAAATATAATATAATGTAATATAATATAATCATGTATTGCAGACACATGGTTCTTTTTTTTTGCCTCTACTCCTTTTTCATCAGAAATACAACTGCTGCTCTCATCAGTTTGGTTTTTGGGTACTGGACAAATTGCTCCTTAAGTTTCTCCAGTGTACATATAGGTGAGAGGTTATATTCAGTATTTGAGGAGGGTAGTCATTTACACCTGTGAAATTAGTTGGATGGATGGCATCAATAAATGAAATGGAGAGCAATCAAGAATGGTAAGCAACATTGTTTGGGCTTTCCAACATATGAGTACATACATGTATGTGCACATTCATACACATACATCACACATTTGCTAAAAAAAAAAAAAAATAGAATCAGTCTTTTGAGCATCATGGAAAGGGACAGATATAGCTCCCCCATGGAGAGAAAATACATATTTTAAAACAGGAGAAAAATAACAATGATTTAAAATATGCATTCAAAAATTCTTTACCATGTTTCCTTGACTATGAGCTGAATATAGTGATTTCTTTGGTACTCAGAGACCACGGGTAGAGGTGATGAATCACTTCTCTTGAAGTTATAAAACACATACTATGGCTTCTTCTTTGTGTAGCCCCTTTCTGACTGCGAACACATGTGCACAGCAACCCTACGGGAGACACCAATGTAGCAATCTGTGAACATAGTTCTAATTCTACTTAAGTGTTCTGAAACTGTAGTCCTGGCCAAGAGTTTGACTACAGTCTTCTTAGAGACCCTTAGCCAGAAAGACTGGGCTCAGACACTTAGAAGCTAGACTCCTTAGAAGCTGTCAAATTGTAAATGTTTGTCGTTTTCAACTGTATAACTGCTGTACTCTCTGAAGCCCGTCTCTGGTACTCTGCTTTGTGAATTCTAGCTACATTATCTTATGTTCTAGCCTTCGGGACTTTGGTTGATTCCTTTCTGTTCCGAGTTTTTGTTTCTGGGTGTGTGGGCTAAGGAAATTATAGGGCTTATTTCACATGCTCTTTTTCTTTTTTGTTCTGGACTGTATGTGCTTTAAAAGTCTGGAAACTATATTTTCACACATCTTTCCTGTTTTAATTTTTAACTATTATTTTAAAACTTTGTTTTGTGTAAAAATGTGTGCATGTGTGTGTGTATGTGTGTGTGTGTATGTGTGTGTGTGTGTGTGCGTGTGTGTGCATGTGTGTGTGTGCATGTGTGTGTGTATGTGTGTGTGTATGTGTGTGTATGTGTGTGTGTGTATGTGTGTGTGTGTATGTGTGTGTGTATGTGTGTGTGTATGTGTGTGTATGTGTATGTGTGTGTGTGTGCATGTGTGTATGTATGTATGTGTGTGTGTGTGTGTGTGTGTGTGTGTGTGCTGTCTGCACTGTCTGTGA
>JADRCD010238231.1:32383-48612 GCA_019843815.1 Montemys delectorum
GAGAGAGAGAGAGAGAGAGAGAGAGAGAGAGAGAGAGAGAGAGAGAGAGAGAGAGAGAGAGATCATAAACAAAACAAGGCTGCAAACTTTTACCTCTGTCTCCCAAGGTCTCACCATTGAATGTTGTGAACTGTTAGACAGGCTATATTTTACCAGACGGGGAAACATTCAAATATGGGCACTTTAGGCATGACTGAGAAGGTGGCTTGGAAACATGACATGAAAGGCTTTGAAAATGTTTTCTGTGGAACTGATACTTGAACACCTCAGCAGGGTAAATATTTTGTGGGGGTTTCATTGTCTGCTAGCCTTCGGCTGGGGATTAAATAATTACATATAGAGCGTTCCCAGTGTGGTAAGAGCAGTAGGGGACAAAGCATTTCACTGTATTGAGACTTGGGCTGTGGGTCAGATTTTCCAAATGAGCTATGCCCTCTCACCATACTTACGGGAGCAAAGTCAGAACCATGAGTAGGTTTTTCATGGGCTGAATAGGAGTTTGAAATTCCTCCCTGTTTATCATGTTGGAATTTTGCTCACTTTTCCTACTAGCCACACAAGTATATACTCTGAACTGGGAGGTCTTTGTTATTGAAGAGAGCTGACATTGCCAGCAGTACAGTATAGCAGTCAGACTTTGAGTAAAAATGTAGGCAAATAGCCAAGGGTAGGTTTGTTACTCCAACTGCTATGCTGCCCCCCTCCCTCATGAGCTCCTGGATTGGGAAAGAGGATAATTTGTGATCTTGACTCTACCATTGGCTTTCTCCCCGATTACAAGATCCTTACCTCTCTTATGTGGGGGATGAAATTCTTAAATGTATGAATTAAGATCTGAATGGTCAGCTTTCTGAATATTAAATGTACCCTTGTTCTGTATTAAGGGGTAGAATAACCTGCCTTCAGAGGTGTTGTATTCAAATGGAGATGACATAAGGAGTCAAAAGTCACAACAGGGTTTCAAATTCCTTGCCCAAGGTAAAACCTCAGTAGGGAAGTTGGAGCCAGCTTTCCAATGTGCAGAAATTTAACTGGGATCTTAAGAATGGGAAGATATTCTTCAGCCACAGAGTCTCAGGAAGAGACTGAGGGAAGGCATGGGCAGAGCCCGGAAAGGAAATGAACAAAACAAACCTTTGTATCTAGAAATGGAAGAGCTTGAAACACCCATTGAGAGTAGACCTCCAAAGTGTCATCTACTTGAGTATGGGCCTTGCCTGGCTAACTTGAGGGGCTTAGACTACATTACTGCTCGTCCTGTAGCACTTATGGGAGACACCATCATGCAGAACGTGGGTTATCTTCACACGGGCAGCCTTCAGTTTGTAACAAGCGTTGGTCTCCAGGAGGCATTCTTCCTGTGAGTTGCTTAGAGAAAGGCAACTCACCAGATGTTCAGGGGTTCCCCGTCTCCATTACAAACTTTAACTGCTAGTAGCTACTACTCAACCATAGGCCTGAATTACCTTCTTGAGTCTTACATATTTTACAAGATTTAAAAGCTAGAATAAAAGGAAAAGTGCTGCCAGCTGCTCAGTGCTGTAAAGAACTTATTAAATTGGGTGTTTATGGACCAGATACTAATCCAATCTGGATTATGAAAATACTCAAGACTGGTTATTTTGGATAGAGAGCTAAATGCTGCCTCATCAAAGTACTCCGTCTTCCTGACTCTCCATTTCCCCTTCTAAATGCTCACATTATACTTGTGTATGTAGAAACTCATCTGTAAGATGAACTGTTAGGTCTTCTCCTCCCCAGCAGGCCTAGTTTTGAATGATAACCTTCACTTAGCTATTTATTAGATTAGCTGGACCTCCTGATACTGTAGCGCTAATCAGTCAGACCTCTGTTCAAGGAATCCGGGACCTAAAACACTCTATAGGCAGAGAAGCAGAAGAAGAGGATGCAGCATTGATGTTTCCCAGGGAGTGCTCATTCTCATCTGCTAGTCACTGGAAGTGTGATGGTCCTGCTCTCTACTGACTAACAAGGAGGTGTGAAGGTCCTGCTTGATGCTCTGAGTGATGGGGGATTGGCTGCTTTGTTTTCACTTCCAACACATTTCTAGAGGACTGGTTCTTTAATAGGCATCAACAAAGTAACAAAAACCCATACTCCTGAATAACTGATAATAATAATAATATAGTGAATATAACATTTTACAGCATAGTCTTTAAAATCTAAAATAGATAAAAGTAAGAAATTCTTCGAAACAGTACAATAATTATGTTAGCCTGAAATGGGCATCATAGTATTACTGTTTTTTTTTTCGGACTGCCTCCCTCCCAGTCACCCTCTCCCATAATCCTCCCCCTCCCTTCCCGTTTTCTTCTGAGCGGGTGGGGGCCTCCTGGGTATTCCCCAACCCTGGCACTTCAAGCCTCTGCAAGGCTAGGCATCAAGGAAGAGTTTTTAATGTAAGTAGTCATTTTGAGTAGTCACCTGATACAGAGACGGAACTTTCTATAAGTAACCCTTTTCTTTTTCATGTTCACTTTTCCTGTAATCAGGAATTGCATGCTGTGATAAATTTTGAACCAGTTAATATTTGGGGACCACTGCTTTGGACAAATCATCCTATCAGGGGCCATCGTGAGAGCAGATGTCAGGGCAGGGATGATGGAAAGAGAATGAATGACCAGTCAAGAGCAAACAGGCTACACATCCAAATGTCGTGTGACTGTCTTCCTGGGGAGAGGTGAACAAATGTCTCCTTACCCCAGAAAGGAAACTGGAATCAGATCGAAGCAGGGATAGCACTAAAGTCTAGCTTTTGGAACCAATGAGATTTTTTGGGATTATTTACAAGGATATTGGTGAGAAGTTACTTATAGAATCACAAATAACTCAAATCCCACTGCAGTATGGAAGCCCACACCAGAGTGGATGCCAGCTCACAAAAGCTGGGAGCCTGGAACACACTGCACAGCTTGTAAGCAGCTCACTGAGTTGGAGACTCGTCTTTCCTGCAGCGCAGTTGGTCTGAGCCTGGTCTGTTCTCGGCTTCCAGACAGTTTAGCTTCTCTGAGAGTGTCTCAGCAGTGGGTATTGTTTCTACATGCTTGCTGAGGGAGAGGCCTAGTGAGTGTGTTCAGTTTCAGGAACTTCCTGAAGCCACTCAAGTTGTTTACCTCTTGAGCTCCTGCTTTCCTGCAAGATAAAATGTTTCACTGTTGCTTAAGACAGGGGTTCTCAACCTGTGGGGGCAGGACCCCTTTGGGGGTGTCTAACAACCCTTTCAACAACCCTTTCACAGGGGTCATCTAAGGCCTTCCCCCATTTTAGATCTTTACATGATGATTCATCAAAATATCAAAATTACAGTTATGAAGTTGCAACATACATAATTTTACAGTTGGGAAGTCATAGATGCAAAGGATTGGTAAGTAAGCCTATTGTGCAGTACTTGGAATTCTTTAAACCTTCATCAGTGGTCCCTTACATCACAAAATGTAGAAGGCTTGGAAAGCAGAAAGCACAATAATTGCTGCTGAATGGAAGACTGCAGGCATTGATCTATACTGATCACAGTGAGTTCCTTGCTCATATATAGATCTGTGTCCTAGACTTGAGACAATTCCGTCATGGGCCAAATATTCAAAATAAAATTTACATTTACTTATCTAATATTTACTTTCTTAAGGTTTACTAACTAAAACACAAACAGCAAATTAAAGATCGTGTTTTATTTCATTTCATTTTATTTTTTATTTTATTTTATGTGTACGAGTGTTTATGTATATGCCTGTGCACCACATGTATGCCGAGTGCCCTGGGAAGTCAGAATAGGTTGCCTGCATCTCTGGAACTGGAAATGTGGACGGTTGTGAGCCACTGTGAAGGTGCTGGGACTTGAATTCAGGACCTCTGCAAAATAAATATATGCTTGTAAATGCTGAATCATCTCTCCAGTCCCACAAGTATGTTTTAAAAATTATATAGAAGTCTTAAATTACTTGTAAAGCAATACTAAACAGTGCATTAGGAAGGGAATTTTTTCATTTAATAGTAATTATACCACTCCAGATAGTCTATGATGTTTCTAGTTCAATAAATAAGTGATAGGAAAAGGGGTCTTCCTGTTGGGAAGTTGGTTAACTTAGGGAAGTAATTCATTTGTATTTACAAATGATGGGATGACTAGCAATCCCTTCAGGTTTATAGTTTGGGGAAGCTTTTGGGTACCCTAGACAAATGAAGAACACGATTTAATGCAGAGTTCAGTGTGCAGCTCCAATTAGTACATTGCTGTGTCCTTCTCATCTTTAGTCTGATGCCAAATCCTGGACTGAGAGAAGTGACAAAATGGGAGCTTAGCCAATCTGAACTACCCAGACACTTTTATAGAGTGATCACGTGTTAGTGTTGGAAAGCCCCTGGGGATTGAATAGTTGAGTAGTCATTTGTCCAGGAAGAGGGACTTGATTTCATATCACAGTTAGTGTGCAAATGTCTATACTAAATCAACTCTTCATACTTAACTCATATGCTGTGAAAAATGGTGCTGAACCTAGGCTAGTATAATCACTAAGAGAGGAGAGAGAGAGAGAGAGAGAGAGAGAGAGAGAGAGAGAGAGAGAGAAAGGGGAGGGAGAGGGAGAGAGAGAGAGAATATGAATCATTAAAGTCTTATTGAGAGGGCTGAAATAAAGTCATACTGCCCAAGATTCTTTTTTAGCTCCATCGCCTCAATGTGGCATAACTAAAGACGTAAGCTTTTATACATCAAGCCTACATCATCATGCATTTAACCAGATTTCTTGGATATCTCAGTGCCTCATAGGTTAGCATGTAGTGTATAGACATCAACATTAGAATCCTGGAGAAAGGGTGAGTAAGGAGTTGGTGAGATAAAGATGTTGAGTTCGCACTAAAACTAAAACTTTTTTTTCTTCGAACATTTAGTTTAATTTAAAACAGGCACAAGTGCAAACAAGTCACAATAATTTCTAGGGAAGGATGCTTTTTTTTTTTTTTTTTTTGTTTTTGTTTGTTTTGTTTTTTTTTGTTTTTTGTTTTTGTTTTTGTTTTTAAAAAAAACTCTGACCCTTTAAAAAAAAAAAAAAAAGACCTTGCAATTTCTTTGTTCTAATGCAGGTCATCAGGGAGCAGAGGAGTCTAAAAATGTTATCTGGATAGGATCCAGACACTGGCGTTCTTCCTTGGCATTCCCTGTCTCACAATAGCCAGGAAGGTGGGAAGGGAGGGAAGTCAGGGAGGCAGGTAAGTATCCGCAGGGTAGCTGGGGCAGCAGGCTCACTTGAGGAGGTGCCCATCCCTTGGCATGAGGGACCGCCTCCAGGAGGTGGTTCACCTTTCTGTCCCAGCCTAGGGTTCTGAAGAGGAGGGATCACTGATCTGGCTACTGAGAAGTTGCTGACAGGTAAAACTAAGTTTATTTCCTTATTATTCCTGCCTCAGTATGGGAGAAACTCAGAGACTTAGAGGGCCCCCAGCATGTGTTAGACTTGACATACACACATCTCTTCACCGGTTAGGTAATGACATGAGACTTGAGAGGCAGAAAGCCAGGTCCAAAGAGCAGGTTCCTTCAGAGTGGAGCCTGGTAGAAAAGAGGTGGACAGCTCTTCTGAGGCTCTCTGTGGGTGAGTAGAAGGACCTGGGCCATTGGGGGAAGTTTACACACACCCACACACACACACACACACAGAGAGAGAGAGAGAGAGAGAGAGAGAGAGAGAGAGAGAGAGAGAGAGGCAGTATCCATACTGAACCTCAAGCATAAAGATTGTATTTGAAAACTAGAATGCAATTCTTTTTTCTTCCCTATTTTTGATTAGTTCCTTAAGAACTTCATACAGTGTGTTTTTTATATTTACCTCTTCCCCCAGCTCCTCCCAGAGCCACCCCCAGTTTACTGCTCTTCCAGTTCTTTGTCTTCCTTTTACTTTGTTAACCCACAGAGTTCAATCTGTGTTGTCCACATATTCATGGATGTGTGGCCATGCACTGGACCTTAGTCAGCCCATCAGGAGTCACATGTTAAAATAAGTGGACTCTCATTCTCCCATAAGGTATCAGTTGCTAGTAGCTCCTCATCTAGAAGTAGAACTACATCCCCACCTCCTCTTTCAGTGTGGGATTCTTGTCTGGCTTAAGATTGCTCAGGACACAGGCATGCTGTCACAACTGCTGTAAGTTCATGTGTGCAGCTGCCCCGCTGTGACAGCACTGGCTGGTTTTGTGTGCCAACTTGACACAAGCTGGAGCCTCCCTTGAGAATATGCATCCATGAGATCCAGCTGTAAGGCATTTTCTCAATTAGTGATCAAGGGTGGGAAGGCCTATTGTGGGTGGTGCCATCCCTGGGCTGGTACTCTTGGGTTCCATAAGAAAGCACGTTGAACAAGCCAAGGGAAGCAAGCCAGTAAGTAACATCCCTCCATGCCCTCTGCATCAGCTCCTGCTTCCTGACCTGCATGAGTTCCAGTTGTGACTTTCGCTGGTGATGAACAGCAATGTGGAAGTATAAGCTGAATAAACCTGTTCCTCCCCAACTTGCTTCTTGGTCATGATGTTTTGTGTAGGAATAGAAACCCTGACTAAGAGAGTGACTGAAGAACACTCTTTCCCTATAGTCATCTGCTCCCCCTGGTGCTTTCCATCTGTCTTTTCCAATGGTCTCTGAGCCCAGTGAGGAGAGGATATGATACAGGTGCTCCATTGAGGATTGAACTCCCCACAGTCCTTAACATTTCTGCATTCTTACCTTTTGTCGGTATCTGTGATAATCACTATCAACTGCAAACACAAGATTCTTTGATGAAGGTTGCTCTCAGATGAAGGTTGAGAGAGGCATTAATCTATGGGTATCACAAGTCATTAGGAGTTAGTTTAATACTATGTTCGTTTAGTAGAATATCAGTGGTAGATTCTCCACTAGGGCCCATTTACATGCCTTACCACAAGTTTGTGGCCCTGATAATGGTGGCAGGCATGGGTTTCATATTGGGGAGAGAATATCAGATACCATCAGAAAGTGACTGGTTACTTCATTGTACTACTGCGCCAGTGGGTTGTCAGGGCAGTTATGATGGCAGCCTTCAGAGTTCATGGCGGTATGATTGATGACTACTTGCCTCTTCTTGTACTGTGGATAGAATCTTCCAGCACTATGAAAGCAAGCCAGTAAGGATGAAGCTTCTAGGTCAATATGAGCTCTATTTTCTCCTTGGTTTATGATTTCTGTGTGTGTTATCTTCAGCATAAGCTCTTGCCTTCAAGTTCTAGAGGGTAACCACTGGTTCAGCAATAGACTGTAGTATTTAGGGGTGTCTTATGCAAGCTGAAGTCTGAGGACAGCCATTCTAGTGGCTCTGAGAAACCACAGAACTCAACATCTTTAATGAGCATTTTACATCCACCAAACTTAAAAAAAAATATTCTGAAAACCTTGAGTTCACTCTTTCCTATAATTTTCTTTTTGCACAAATTATAATAAGTGTAGATACGCTTTTTGTACGCCTTCTAACAGCCTCCCAGGAACCTACTCACATGTCATCAAGCTATTAATTTGAATTAGTGGAGGATTTTAGTGCCAGTAAATAATAGTATCTTTCTATTTTCTATTTTCCAGGCAAACAAAAGAAAAAAAAACGAAAAAGAAAGAAAAAAAGAGAAAAGAATAGAAAATAAAAGAAAAAAGGCATAAACTAAAATGCAATTTGCATTTTATAAAAAAATCTTAAAAATAGGGTAAAGTAGATTATTTTAGACTACAATTAAAATTTAACTGGTAATAAGGCAGATGGCTTATGCTAGCTTTTCTCTATTCATTAAAAAGTAAAACTCATGAGAGATAAAATATGGAGCACACCTTCAGACTGACAGGGAAAACCTACCACCAAGTTAAGATAGAATTAAATAAAGACCGAGATCCATTGTTGCTCCATATTTTTAAATCAATAATGAAGAGAAAATTACAAACTCCATATGGGAAGCTATCTCAGCTGGAATGTCAGAGCAGTGTAAATAAGTTCAAGGGAATTCACTAGGACTTAGATGATAAACTGTTTCAAACAAGAGGTAGAATGCCAGATCTTATGTATTCAGTTATATTCTGAATTTGATGTCAATAGTCACATTAAAATCACTAGAATTCCCAGTGGAAGCAATGAATATGTTAAGAGTGACAAGGCAGATAATTCCATCAGCTAATAAAATGGTACATTTGATCTATCAACATTATAAATTGGGTTTGATGGGATAGATTAATAGCAAGTAAAATATAATACTTTTAGTTATAGAAACACCACATTTCTAGAAGTTATTTTAGTTCCCCCAAGTCAGAGGTTGAATTAGCTACTGTCAGAGGAACATAATTATAAGCATATCTGGCTTCCCTTCTATCCTTACAAAAGATGCAGAACTTCCAAATTGTGTCATATCAAAATTAGCAGGCCTGAGTACTCCACTGAAGAATCATGCAGACACAGAGCCAGCTCGGCATAATGTTTGAATAATTTGTTGTAGAAATAACTGCCTTCTAAACATTAAACTAGCTAGTGTCCAATCTATCTACTTAAAGATAATTCCTAATCTGAATAAATTGTCAATTGTAATTTCATGAGGTTGAAATAAGTGGTTTTATGTAGTAGCGTCTTAAAATTATTAAACTGATAATCTTAAGATCAAGTGTCCTCCATAGGCCACTTTTCAAATATGGCCTAATTATTTCTCATTAGTGAGACGCAGTCAGAGATGTCAGGCTGACTCAGTCTGGAGTAAATCGCTATGTAAAACAGCAAATTGGAAATGATGCTATGAATGTTCTCTACCTACCATCCTTTACTGGAGTTACGAATTACATACCATGAAGTTCAACAATTGAGTTCAACACACCATGAAGTGTACAATTGAGTAGTATTTGGTACATTTACAGAATTGTATGACCCTAGTTGTACACTTTAGTTGAGTTTCAGAACATTTCCATTGATTCAGAGTGTCGTCACCTTTTGCAGTCCCTCTTTGTCTTCAGCCTCAGGCAGTAGTAACCAGTGAAGTTTCTGTCCGTAGAAATTTCCTATAAATGAAATCACACAAGCTTAGTGTGTACCTGGTTTCATCCAGTTATCGTCATGTTTGTGGCCACATTGTACTTTCTCTTTCTCCTTTAATTTAAAAGAAATTAAGAGTCTATTTCTATGACATTTTTGATGAGCAATATATGTACCCTTATGTATTTTTATTTTCATTTTGTTTTAATCTGTTTGATTCGTATAGGATTACATTACTCCTCCTTCAAGCCTTTCCTCCTCCAGACTCCTCTTACTCTTCCTGAATATTCCACTTCTGTCATTTCATCAACTGATGAGCATTTAGATTATTTCTATGTTTGGCTATTATGGTTACGCTAATATGAACATCTATGAATAGGTCTTTGTGAAGATACATATTTTTATACTCCTAGTGTAGATATATTGAAATGGAAGGACTGGATCATGTGATAAATGGTGTTTTAAAGTCACTTCAAGTTTTGGCAAATTTAATTTTATCTTTTAAATTTTGGGATCAGTATTAAATCCCACTTTTTATCCTGTAAGCTTTATGTTCCACCTGCATTTCTAAGGGATAAGATTAATATTAAACCTTTCATTTTGAGGGGAGCATTGGAGTAGTCAGAGGGAGGTCGAGAGACAGAAACACAAGTGTCATTTGAAGATCATGTCAGCTAGTACAATGGTAGATTAAAGACATAGATTTGTACACTGAAGATACAGCTTAGCTGGCAGAGTATTTTCCTGGTATGCACAAGGCCCTAGGTTCGATCCCCTACAGTAGTGTATACTCAGCAGGTGGAAAATCATAAATTACGATGAGTCTCAGGCCAGCCTGAGCTACATGAGTCTCAAACCAAATCAAAGCAAATTAAAACACGTAAGAGAGGAAGAGACAAAGGAGAGGGAGAGAGTTTGGGGTTTGGGCTTGATTTCCATGATTGATTATTTTTATCTTCAATTCTACAGTTCCTTGTCCTTGTTAAGTCACAAGGGTTTACATAATCTGTGTGAATTGAGAACATTATTCCTATGAGGGAGGTAGAGCTATGAAAAGAAGAAGAAAGATAAAAGAGGAATTTGAGTCTGATGATGTATACCCAGGGTATATTTTAAACGTGAGACTATGGAAATGCTTATTCCCTCCTTTCCACTTGGATGCTTTGGAATAGCCTGCTGACGTTTCCCCAGGGAACAACCTACCTCTCTGCCCATTAATGTGGTTGCCTTGTTAGCTCACCAGCCGTATTTTAGAAAGTGGTCTAAGAACTTGGCTGCTCCCCACTCTGGCTGTGGAATCTTCACAATTTGAGTTCTTGGTGACACTGTGTTCTGTGTTCGTGTTCTGAACTTATTAATAGCTCACCATAGGCTTATAACAGAGTACATCAGTCTATCTCGGTCATTCATAATTAATTGGCTGCCTCATTCTTTCATCTCTGCCTTTAACTCTTCCTCCAGCAGAAACATATCAGGTATATATAACCCTCCCTGTTTCTGTCACCCTTGGAATTTGGAAAATACACATGAAGGAGGAAACAAAAGAATCCCCATGATGCAATGTGGTTAGAACCATAATAACAGCATGGGCTTTTGAAAGTACACTAGAATGTACACAAAAATCTTGTCTGTGGTAGGATACATGCTTTATAGAAAACATATAACCTCAAAGATGAGCTTATATGCTATGTCTACTTTTTAGTAACCTAATTATATTTCAAGGACTCTATGAAATGTTGCTATGTCAAGGAAACTTTTTAAAAAATAAATACTAACTTCAAAAATTCTTTCTTAGTTCAAGTCAGGTTTGGAGATGCCGATTTACTTCTTAACATTTTTAGGGTATCCTTCAAATTGTGTTTTGAAAGGAGTAGCACATTTAAATATATAAAACATAAATTTTTGTGAATCTGGACAGAGGCAGGTCACGGATTACATGAGAAATACCTGCCGAGCAGGGAAAGCAGCGGATTCTTCTACTCATCATGCATTCCTGAAAAGACACCTTGACCAAAGCAACCGAAAGAAAGGATTTAACTAGGGAGTTGCTTACATTTCCTGAGAATTAGTCTGTTATCACCATAACAGGAAGCAGGCAGGCATGGTGCTGGACCAGTAGCTAAGAGCTTTACATTTTGTTTTTTCCAGGACACAATACATCAGTTTGTATTTGATCTCTGATCATGTGATACTACCTTTTTTCCCATTTGATATACATCATTTTAATAAGTATTTGTTTCTGTGTACTATGACTTTTTAAATTATGCTATTTCTATACTAGAAGGAAACCTCTATCCCTAGAAGTATAACTATATCCAAGGAAACACAGGAAATGCCAACAAAACCAAGGAGAGTGTTTGCGCGCGCGCGCGCACGCGCGCGCGCACACACACACACACACACACACACACACACATAATGTCTGTTAGGTTCATAATTTCTCTGTTTAGTTTTTGTCTGGATGACATGGCAATTAGTGAGAGTGGGGTTACTGAAGTCTCCCACTATTGATGGGTAGAGTTCAATATGTGATTTAAGCAATATGTGATTTAAGCGTTAGCAATATTTCTTTTACAAGTGTGGATGCCTTGTGTTTGGGGCTTGGGTGATGAGAACAGAGGAATCATCTTGTCAGATGTCACCTTTGATGGGTTTGAAGTGTCCTTCACTGTCTCTTTTGATTAAGTTTGGTTGAAAGTCTATTTTACTAGATATTAGAATGGATACTCCAGTGTGCTTCTTGGGTCCAATTGCTTGGAAGACTTTTTTCCAGCGCTTTACTCTGAGAGCTTTACATCTTAATTTGCAGGAAGCAGGGGCAGGGCCCCCAGGCATGGGCTTTTGAAACTTCAAAGCCAACCTCCAGAGACATACTGCAGTTAATCAACTGGCGACTAAGCATGCCAATATGTCCCCTATGGGGTTCATTCTCATTCAAACTACCACACAAAGTGTGCCCTGAGCAGTGCCTTCATTGTTTACTTTCTAAACACTATGAAGAAAAATTGACAAATGGAGATGATGCTGTTTCTATTTGCATTGATTTTTAAAGAAAACAAAAATCAAGAGATTTAACAGTATATAATTGAAGACTCTTGTGCTCAATTCTGTTCAAGAGTATATCATACTAATATTATCACGGAGTACAAGCACTCATCACAAACACCCAGTAAGACACAATCTGCCATTCAGTTTTATTGATAAGGTATGGTATCTGGGGTAAGATTCAAAACTGTACACGTGTATTTTTCATTTTTCATGATTTGTGATTATAAACACAATTATATTAGAAAACATGGGACTCAAAGACATATTTATGTGCTAAATCTACCCAATTTATAACCCAATTATATTTCAAGGACAATGAAATGTTCCTATCTAAGGGAAATAGTTCATATTATTTTATCCAAAGTTGATACAGAAATTGACAAGATGTAGATATAGGAGTAGAAATACATATGTTACAATCTATCTTTTTCTTCTTTTATGCTTCTCTTGTGTTAGTAATTGATATTTTAAGACAAGAAATTTTCACAGAGCAGAGAGATCTATCTGAAGTCATGCCAGATATTGTTAAATATCTTTAGCACTTCTTTTTATGAGGAAACTCATTTATTCTCACTGTGTGTATGCTCAAGATGTGTGAGATGTGTGCGTGCTGTACTAAGGGGTCACAGCATTAGGAAAGCCGAGAACCACTGATCTCCTGAGAAAAGCTGTAGCAGTAAATCCAATCCATTCTTAGCAGTTTCTTACTTTATAACCTCACTTCCCCAACTCCCCTGCTCCCAAATGAACCTGAAGAGTGTCCTCCACAGCATCCTGTCCTGATCCTGTGGCCTGAGGGTAGTCTGGAGAAAAAGTAAGCTCACAGTCTCCCTTCCTTAACCTGGAGCTAGATAATGCAATTAGTTGACGTGATCTGAGGAAATCCTAGTTTATTTAGCACACACTACATGTTTTCTTACAGATTTCCCTGAGATATGGGGAAGGAAATATTTATTGTAAAGTAGTAAAATAAATTATAAGTAAGAATATAAAAAATCTCAATCTGAAAATTCTCCCAGAGTCCCCTCCTCATCCAGCCATTTGCTGTCATGGAGCACTTTCCTGAAGAGTTACTCACAAGACACCACTGAGCGAGCTGCAGCAGAATCTGGTCTGGCTCGTGTGGCCCTTTTCCTAAATCCCTTGAGTTTCAGGATTTGAATAGCATTCTGTTGGATTTTGAGATACAGAGGAAAGAAGAGTGGGTCTCCTATCTGCGTTGCTCTGGATAGAGGGTATGTTCACAGGGTGAATTTCTTAATGTCAAAATTACCTAAAATTAAAGTACTAAAATTAATAGTTGCAATTCAGTTATTTGAATTAATGATGTATATTACTGTTCACTGTGTCGTGTCTTCCTTCTTCCCAAGTCTCAGATGAGTGCTCGGACTACTTGCTGTGATGATGACAGAAGGAAGAACTGTAATGACTGAGGGTCAGTCAATGAGGCTCCATGACACCCCCACCCCCCGACCCCCCACCCCCATTCCAGTTCCCTGCTACCATCTCCCAGATGTTTCTTATTTACATCTCTGGAGGTCACCTTGTTTCTATACACTCTGACCCATGCACACTTTTCTTCAATTATTCTTTTTTTTCTTTTTCTTTTTTTTTTCTTTTTGGATTTGATTCTCTCTCTCTCTCTCTCTCTCTCTCTCTTTTTTTTTTTTAGATATTTTCTTTATTTACATGTAAATTTCTCCTTTCCCAGGTAACCCTCCAAAAAACAAACAAACAAACAAACAAACAAAAACAACAAGAACAAACCCCTTTTGCCTCCCCCTCCCAATGCCTGCCACCCCACCCTCTCCCACTTATTGGCCCTGGCATTCCCCTACACTGGGGCACAAAACCTTCACAAGGCCGAGGTCCTTTCCTCCTATAGATGATCGAATTTGCGATCCTCTACTATACACATGCTGCCGGAACATTCAGTCCCACCATGTATAGTTCTTGATTGGTGGTTGGGTCCCTGGGAGCTCTGAGGGTACTAGTTAGTAATTGTTGTTCGTCCTAAGGGGCTGCAAACCCTTCAGCTCCATAGAACTTTTCTCTAACTCCTTCATTGGGGACCGTGTACTCAGTTCAATGAATGACTGTGAGCCTTTACATCTGTATTGGTCAGGTATTGTCAGAGCCTCTCAGGAGATAGCTATATTTAGGCTGGCTTGTCCTTCCTTCAGTCTCTGCTCCATAGTTAATCTCTGCCACTCCTGTGGATATTTGGTTCCCCTTTTTAAGAAGGAATGAAATGTCCACCTTTTGGTCTTCCTTCTTCTTAAGTTTCTTGTGGTTTGTGGGTTGTTTTTCCTGTATTCCAAACTTCAGGGCTAATAACCACTTATCAGAGAATGCATACCATGTATGTTCTTTTGTGATTGGGTTACCTCACTCAGGTCAATTATTCTTTATTGAGATTTTTCTAAGTTTTAAGGAACTCCCCCTTCTTACAATAGTTTTAATAGGTAGAGGCATGGGTAAGTAACATTTACTGTGTTTATATAATTATAACTTTTCATATGTATTAAATTATATCACAATGGTGTATGTATGGTGAATGCTGGGAAGTATAGTCCTATGACTGGTCTATACACCTAGATGCCCATTTAGGACAGGTAGAATATATTCAGATGTTGCCACCTTTTCTCATTTCTTCTAGTTAATCTATTCTCTTTCCCTCCCTCTTTCCCTCTCTCTGCCCCTCCCTTCCCCTCTTTCTCTTCCTCCTCCCTCCCTCCCTTCCTCTGTTCCTTTCTCTCTTTCCCTTCCTCCCTCCCTCCTTCCCCCCTTTGTCGGTGTAAGTCTGTGTGTGTGTCTGTGTGTGTCTGTGTCTGTGTGTCTGTGTGTGTGTGTGTGTGTGTGTGTGTGTCTGCATGCTTGTGCCTAGTTTCACACACTTGAGAATCACTGCTGTGGAGAAGGGCATGGCCTGTGGCATCAAGCCTGTTAGATGAAGATGCCTACATGCACAGCAAGACTCTCCCAGATGCTCTTCAGGGATGAAATGCTGACCGCTCTGTCTGCATTTGTTCTTGGCAGTGGCTGTGAAGAAAGACCCGTGTTCTAGGCTGTTAATTATTCAGCACCAGTTTACCCAGTTACAAAAGACAATAGTTCTATAGTCTGTAGCTTTACCTAGAGTTTTGCACAACTTCTTAAAATGTATCTCAGGAAATGGTAACTTTGAGGGAAGAGAGAATGCAGGTTGGCATTACTGAAATGGCACATTCTGTCAAATCACCTGAAGATGGCAGCCCATCGCCCCCTCCCGCATCACACTGTAGCTCTCTCCTTCACATGTGTCTTGGCCATTGTGGGTGTTAGCTTGCTTTTCATGGTCAACGTTCTTGATGCTTCTTTGCTACAGCTTTCGTGTCTTCTGTGCATCACATGCTCACGAGCTTTGCACATGTCCTCAGAGGTCTTTTAGTCATTCCATAAAAATATAGTGTTCTGTCACTGTAACGCCTCAGAACTACATGACAATGCATAGGTTAATTAAGAAACACAGATTTCGTGAATGTTAAATTTTACCAATTTTTTTTTTTGCCTAAGGCCTTTATTTTCAAATGTGTGCATCATGTTGAAGCTCTCAGGGTACCTTTGGCAGCCAATTTCTCCCCCAAGTCGCCAGATGTAACCACTATTCTCAACATTGTAAACATATTTCCATTCATATTCTTATAATTTTGTTATGCATGTGCCTCCATAAAAGTCCAATATTGTTTTGTATTTTGAATGCATAACTGGAGTCATACTGTAGAAGTCTTTCTAGAACTTTCCTTTTTCAAGTCATAACATACAACACCAATTAAAACTGTCAAAACCCCTCCCAAATCCAAAGCAACAGCAGATGCTGACACTATATCCCTCACGGTTTTGCCCAGGTCTTCCTCATCTCACTAGTCCACCAAATCCATGCATTTCCACCCCCTCTCCTCCTTCTCCTTCTTCTCTTCCTCCACCTTCTCCCCCTCCTTCTTTTTGAGACAGGGTTTCTCTGTGTAGCCCTGACTGTCCTGGAACTCACTCTGTAGACCAGGCTGGCTTTAAATTCACAGAGATCTGCCTGCCTCTGCCTCTGCCTCTGCCTCTGCCTCTGCCTCTGCCTCTGCCTCTGCCTCTGCCTCTGCCTCTGCCTCTGCCTCTGCCTCTGCCTCT
>JADRCD010238233.1:0-32588 GCA_019843815.1 Montemys delectorum
TGGCCTCGAACTCAGAAATCTACCTGCCTCTGCCTCCCAAGTGCTGGGATTAAAGATGTGCGCCACCACTGCCTGGCTGGGTTCATTCTTTTTTGAGGAGATAGTTTTAGGACTTGGTGTTTCGCTTTCTTCCGATGCCTGTGTAGCCATACCTGACCCAGAAAGGCATGCATTTGGCCGCCTTGTCTTTCAGCTGGCTACCCAGGCCAGGGTGAGATGTGACAGCCCAGAGCATTCCCCTGACCTCAGGGTACACGCTTGTGTTCCTGACAGCCCCCATTCATCTCAAGTGACCCCAGTTTCTAGGAGGTCTGACCCGAGAAGCAAGTGATGCTGAATTAATGATGGTAACCCTGAGCTGTGGCATGGGTGCCATCAGCTTACCTTCCCAACCCCCACTAGGAAATCAGAGCGTAGAGACGTGAAGACTTTACTTGTGACCAGGCAGTGAAGCCGCTCTTAACTCTTCATTGATTAGGTGGGCTTCGGTGGTTTTATTCATTCGAGACAGTTCTTCACCATGTATCCCGGGATCTTGAGATAGCCTGACTGTCTCATGAAGATGTGTAAGATTTGTCAGGGCACCATTCTCAATGCAGACCCCACCACCCAGTACCCTAGTGAAGAACAAGACTTTTTTTTTTTTTTTTTGTGCCCAGTGTGGAGGCTTTACAGAAGATGTACCTGAGAGAGACTTTGTCCTGGTGGCCCAACTGCTAGCATCAGACCTGTTAGATCCTCTGAGGATTTCTTGCCTGGTGTCATCTCTAATCCAGGATGATGGAGTCTGAATTTCTAAGTGGCTGCTGTATCGTCAGGATTCTGACGGAAAGAATTCCCGAGTGTTAGTTAGGTTGACGAGAGTACCTGTACCTGAAACGTGGGCACAGTAACTTGGATTAATGTCTCTCCTCTGCTACAGAGGAGATCTGCAGGTCCTTCAGTCTCACTTCTGAGCAGCCTAGAGCATAAATATTTGGGGGAAACTTGGTTGTCTTTGGGAATTTGGCCCCCAGAAATGATGTTCTATAATTCTTAAAGTCTGATTGATACTGCTGAGCTCCTGTTAGACACTGGAGCAGTTTGGCTTTTTCTTTTGCTTTGGTCCTGAGAGCCACAGCGCCGCTATGGTCACTTAATGTCAGGAGGGATTTCAGCCTTAACGCTGATTATTAAGAGGCTTGTGGCAAACAAGATGCCTAATGAATTAAATCTATGTATGCTTGAAAGACATGATGACAATACGTCAGATTATCTGGATTTAGCTCCTGTGAATAGTTCTGTCAGTCACAGACGGCTGAATGTTCTGGTCCCTCTGTAGTGGCTGGTGGCATTGCCACTGACTTCTGCAGCCTGGCTCAGGTCAAAACCTAAAGCCAAGGGAAAGTACCCATGCCCATGGTTCTCATGAATTGATCATTGGGGACAGGGCGTGAGGATTTGGTGCCTGTCCGCTTGTTTCCGCTAACACGCAGAAACCGGCATTGCTTCTAGAGATGGGACCTCACTATGTTGTCCATGCTGTCCTTAATGTCCTGTATTCAAGTGATGTCCACCTCAACCTCCTAAGCTGGGACCATTCATTCAGCTTTGCCTGTTATGTATTTATTTAAATCCAGAATTTCACTATGTACCCCTGGCTGGCCCGGAACTCACTATATGTAGACCAGGCTAGCCTTAAACTCACAGAGACCTTGTGCCTGCCTTAGCTTCCTGTGTGCATTCTCACTAGTGTAGTCTGGTGAACGGCTGCTCTGAGCACAGCGAGCTTCTCAGGAGACTGCTCTCACTCCCTTCGGCTAGAAAGAAGGGCAGTTGTGTGGCGTTTCCCACTGTGCCGCACCTCATCACCTTCGCTATTTCCTCTTCTGATGTTAAGATTTCCAGCAACACAGTGTAGTGTTTTTCTTTTGATGGTGAGTGTTACAGTAATCAAAAACTTCCCTCAGAGCCTTCACAACTCTCAAGGAAAAGCAATAGAGCACGGAATCCGCTTGGTGACTGGGGTACTGGGACCTGGGGGTTGCCCAAGGAAAAGCAATAGAGCACAGACCCCACTTGGTGACTGGGACCTGGGTGTTGCCCTCTCCTCATTTTGCTCTGTTACTTGTTTGTATAACTATGAACACATGCTGAGCGTGCTTTCTTAAACGAGCTAACCTGGACTCATCCTAACAGATGGTTTACCAGGTGAATCAAGGGGTGGACAGTGTATCTCAGCACCAGGCACTTGGGTAGTACGTGGGGAATTTCACCTGTACTCTGACTGTCTGGAAACTTGTATTTATAAGGATATAGAACCAATTTCGGATGGTCCCAAGCCCAGTGTATATGTAGAATGGTTTAGATTTCCATCTGACTAACCTAAGAGGTTGTAGACTAGTAGAAGAATAATGATAGCTCCCCCCCCACCCCACCCCCACCCCGTCCTCCAAGAACCCTGACCAGTGCAGACGCCCTCCAGTGGGAGGCAGAAGGCACGGATCTTGAAGCACATTCCCTGTCCCGAGTCCCTAAGGCAGGCGCATTTGAAGTAAGAAGCTGGGTCCCTCATCTGTGTGGTGGTTCTTGTTTGGTAGCTGTCTTTGCCAGAATATCCAGACCTTGAAGAGTCTTGGCTAGCTTACTGTCCCAGCTTTTGGAGTACGGGCTTCCCGGTCAGGGTTTACATTCTGCTCAAAACCCTCGCAACTCAAAGCCTCGAAGGTCTCAAAATAACCTAGTGCAGGGGTTGCAGGCCACTTGACCTGTGCACATGTACACAGAGCTGTTTAGAATCCAGGCAGTATGGGGTCATGACTTTGCAAGAGACCGTGTGCTTCCCCCCTCCCCCCACCACCTCCCCTCAGCACTTCAGCAGAGAGAGGCTAGCTGCTTTTCCTGAGACAGTCAGGAGCCTCTCAAGGTGTGTCCCCACCCCCACCCCCAGTGCATTTCTCCATTCACAGATGTCTTTCTGCCTCCCATTAGAGGCTTAGATGCTATTCAGAGCACATTAAGAAAAGCTATCATTGTTATTCTGTTAGCCTGCAGCCTCTCTGGTTTTAGTCAGATGAAAGTCCAAACCACTTTAAATACATGTTGAACTCAGTATGATCTAAACTCCAGGGGCTTCTGCAGAGAGGGGATGGGTTAGCCCTGGCTTCAGTGTCTTTTCCTGTGGCTCCTGCCCTCAGGTGTCCTTCCAGGGTGTGTGGCAGAAAGATGGGGGACTGATGTCTGGTTTTCATCTCATCCCCCTTCCCTCCCCCAACTTTCTTAGCAGCTTGCCACCAATGTTGAAGAGATCTGCCATTCCTGTGTGGGCTCATCCTATGGAAAAGCAAAAGCCCTTTTCCAAGGTGGTGTCGATTTCAAACTTAATTTGCTGCTACTGCCGCTGCTGCTGCTTTATACCACATGGCAACTTGGAAAAATGTTTGCTGCTGAGTGATGAAGAGCCCAGGGCTATGTCGTCTTTAAGAGGTGCTGGAGTCAGTTTAACTCTGTCAGCGACAGACTGGATCTGCTTCGACCTTTGAACTGCTCGAGGGAGTGCTTTCCCAGCGGCATCAATGGCTTTCTCCTGCTGAGGTTTTCCCGTAATA
Source organism: Montemys delectorum (assembly GCA_019843815.1). NCBI lineage: Eukaryota > Metazoa > Chordata > Mammalia > Rodentia > Muridae > Montemys > Montemys delectorum. The sequence continues at coordinate 3,588 of JADRCD010238233.1, forward strand.
TGTCTTAAGGAAAATATTACTGTAAGAGATGCAGTTCTCATTTTGGGAATTTGGTTGGCTAAGGTAGTGATCCAGTCCATTTGAGCATTCTTCTGTGGCTTACATACTTGCTTTCTAATTTCTTTTCTGGCACCCCGGGAGTTTGATTGGGTGTGTATGGAATTCAGACATCAGTCTTCACTGAGAAGCGTTATGGATCAGGGAGGAGTGGGGTGGCACCCAGCACTGGCACCAGCACTTGGTAGGGACACAGTAGGTGACAAGACCCTGACCATGATGTAGGGGGCATCGGGAAAATGGCCCAGGAGCCGGTGTGGGCTCAAACTTCATTTCTTGATATTGAGCACTGTCCTTACAATAACCCTGGAGGCCAATGGTTTCTTTTTCTCTGACAATTTTTTTATTATTAATTAATCTATTTACATTCCAAATCCTTCCCCCATCTCCAGTCCTCTGCTACATATGTGCCAGGGGCCTCAGACCAGTCCGTGTATGCTCTTGGGATGGATAGTTTCTTTTGTAATTGCTGAAGAAACTGAGGCCAGGAGCTGGGTCTTGTTCACGCTTGTCCAGCCATGGCATTTGGTGGGTCCCTAGCCAAACTCACCCAGCTTGTAAATGGTATATGACTGTAGACTCAGTGTCTTCCCTGTACTCCATGACGTTCCTACTTATTTAGGGCAGGAAGGGCCTCTAAGTGACAGGAGGGTCTGGGCAAGAGCTGGTCCCAGGCTGTTCGCTGAGGGAACTCAGATACAGGACTAGGTGAGAGTGGGTGTCAGGTAGCTACTGGCAGCGTTGTGTGCCTGCCACACGATGATGCAGGTGCTTGCAAAGTATGAATTTGTATGTGAGTATGTGCTGGGATACATGCACGCGTGTGCGCGCGCACACACACACACACACACACACACACACACACACACACACACACACGGCGGGGCGGGGGAGAGGAACACTTGTACATTTGCTGGGGGGTGGGGTGAGGGCTGAGCTCACTAAGGTGTAGGTAGGGCCAAGGTTTTTCTCCTCTCCGGTTTAGACCAGAATGTGTTTGTGCAGGCAGGCAGACCTTGTTTAAAGTAGTGTGCTGGCCTGCTTACGTTGTCACCCGAAGCCCTTGATGAAGTGTTGGGTCTTTTTAGGGTTATCTGTCCTTAGTGGACCGGCTGATAGGACATTTGCATCTGGAACCTGGAACTTTCCTTTGGCCCCCTTTGTTGGATTGCCAGACGTGGGACACTCAATGTTTTTTATGGAAATGTAAGGATTCCTGTACTTTGAGGTGACGCAGACCAGTGCTTCCAGACTCCCAGCGTTAAATGGGCGCATGCAGAAGGCTCCCACTCTCTTCTTTCTAATGTCTGCTGTTTACAGTGAGGCGGACGAGTACCTCAGAACTTAAGATTTTTTTAAGCTATGTTAACAGAAAGAAAGGCCGTAAATTCCACCAGTTTGCTTGTCCATTGCATTGCCATGACCCCATTTAATAATGCATTGTGTTGTTTTTAAATTGATAAACTCAATAAGGGCAAATACAAAATGTCCTTTAAAGCGAGTTACTTTAAACTGTTAATACTCACTTGGTAGCCTGTGTGGTGCCTCATGCCTCTCACCCGCTCAGGGGACTGAGGTAGGAGTTTTCTGAGTTCAGAGTCCACTTAGGCTACGTAAGTCAGTTTCCAATCAGCCTGGGCTATACTGTGAGACTTGATCTCACAGAAAGAAAAAAAATCACTTTGTAAATTTCTCAGCGCTTGGCTTGTTCCTTTTGCTAGTTTGTTGATTTGTTTTCATTGACTGGATATAGGTGGTTTTTCCCCACTAAATTATATTTAAAAAAATTAAGATTTACAAAAAGATAAATTGAGGTTGTTGGATAATTAACTGTCTTTAATGAGCTGCTACATTTTATAATTTTTAACAGGTGGGTTAGTTTACTATTTCAGACATTGAGTTGTGGATAACTTCACAAGCATGCATCTGTTATTTAAAATTAAGCACGGGCCTAGATGTAGACACGCCTTCTTCCTTCTCTCTGGTCAGCTCTGTTTCTTTTATAGTCCCCGGCCCCCCCTCCCCCTTTAAAAAAGAAAAAGCAGGGGCTGGCTAAGATGGGGCTTCAACTGTAAAAAGGGCCACAGAGCACAGTGCTGCAGAGCCCTGCTGGCTGGGACAGTAAGCTGTACTGTGGGACTTTCACATTCACCAAAGTAGGGTGGAGAGATCAGGGCCTCAGGAGGGTGGAAGGGCTTAGCCGGGGCCTTCTGGTGTGTTGAGATTATTTTCTGAAGCTGAGGGCTGGAGGAGGAAGGTAAACAGACTGGCTACTCCCCTATTCACTGTGGTGCAAAAACTTCTGATTTAGATGTAGAAAAGAGTAAAGGGATACTTAATGCTTTGGCTGGACCGTGAGGAAGGTGCCTCAGCCCCTGAATGCTTAGAATGGGAACAGATTGCTGTGGGCTTCCCAGCAGCATGTGTGTAATGTGTGTTCCTCCAGGCCTTTCTTCTGAGCCTTTCCTTGGCTCTGCTTTGAGTTTGGGAGGGTAGGAGAGGCTCACCATAAATCTGATCTGAGGAGAAATGGATGGCTTCATGAGTCCATTGTGGCCAAGTCCACAAGCAGCTCTTTCCTCTGATCCAGTTTTATTTCAGAAAATTATTGTTTTTGATTTTTTTTTTAAAGCCAGCTAAATGGCAGAGAAAAATATAAGCTGTACTTTTTGTAATTTTTCTTGGTCACAGGCAGCCCACAGTTAAGAGCTTGGTGATGTAAGCAAGCTCGTATTGCATGGGTTCTGGAGTCTTGTCCAGGCCAGGCTTTGGCTGCCCTGGGCTCCACAGACACAGGCATGACCTGGATCTTTGTTTACTTCCTCTCCAAGTGCCGGGGACATTCAGTTCTAAGAAGGACTGTGTGCTTGCACAAACACTCCTGCCAGCCCCTCGGGCCTTGGTTCCCGCCTGTCTTGGAAAGCGCAACATCCCTCAGGCAGGTCTTTACTCTTAGAGTGCACTCTGCAGGATTCCAGTCCAGGCTTGTAAGCTTCTCCGTGCCTCTGGTCCAGGCTGGAACCTCAGCTAGAGCTATCGTTACCTTGAGGAGCTGAGGAGGATTCAGGCAGGGTTTGCTGCTCCATAGTGTGGCTTCTGCACTAACATCTGGGAAGCAGAAAGCAGGGCTTTCCTTATGGGCAGCGTTGGCTTCCCCAGGCTCCGAGGCTGAGCCCTCTCCTCCTCCCCCCCCCCCCCCCCCCCCCCATGGCTGGGGCTAGTGAGTGTCAGAATGATTCTTTGTAGTTTCAGGATTAAAACAAAAGCATTGGCTGTTGTCAGGATCATACTACAAAAGACAAGCAGGGGGTTTTGTTTTTTAAACTTTTCACCCTCTGTTATGTTATTGGCATTATGGATTTCATACTTAATCATTTTCTGTATGGTGCTGTAAGCCTTAACTATTAGTGTGCATACAGAATGGGCACATAGGTACATAAAGTTACTATGAAGGCGAGGACTAACCAGGATTTAATTTAAATTCTGTTTAGAGGAATAATAATCACACTTGGGAAAGAAAAGAAAGTAGTAAATTTACTTAGAGAATGGAGCCACCAGGAATTATGAGTGAAGAATGAAGATATATTTTATCAGATGTGTTTCTCATAGATTCGGTTATGCATCAGAAACCCTACAGCTTTTCTCCATTTGGTATCGGAACTTGTGGCTCATTTATGAGTTGGTGTTGCAGTGTTTAGACTGCTGGGAACCTTGGAACTTGTTCTAGCTCAGCCTTCCGTTTTGATGGAGAAGCTGCAGTGGGCTCAGGAGTGGCAGGATGCCTTGGGAGCAGAGTGGTCAGATCCTCCTTAACTGTTAGAAGGAAGGCCTGCCTGGTGTGCTTAGGGATGTGGGCATCGGGAATGAAGATGGAGCCTGGAGTATTAGATTGTGTTATTTTAAAAACCCCAGTGTAGCTGGGGCTCATGTTTACAGCCATTAGGGCTCTTTCAAATTAAATTTATTATTTTATTAATGTTGTAATAGTCGCAGATAAAATAGCACTTATCATAAAAAATGTTTGGAGGAGAAAAAGGAAGAGTCACATTAAGTTAAAGGTGGTCCATTTCCCTTTGAGGGTGGTGGTGCCAGCGTGTGCAGGCAGCCATCCTAGAACATCAGTGTTGTGTGAGACGCGTGATATATCTTTTTCCATTGGAAATCTTAGCGGTCTCGTATGATATGGCAGTTAGGCTAAACAATCTTTACATGGATGTTTATTTTCTTTGCCAAACAGGACTTCTCAGGGCAGTTCTGACTCAAGAAATTCCATTGCAGCCTTCTGATGGCAACAGAGAAGCCAGTGTGAAATCCCAAGTCCAGAGGAGCCAGGCAGAGAGTGGGAGGGCCAGAACCCACAAAACTGAAATCCCAGTTCACTCTGGTCAGGCATGCAAGCAGCACATGAAAACTACTTGGTCACAGTTTCCCCTGCGTTCTCTGGCAGCTTGAAATAGCGCCTTGAGTTGGCAATAAACGAAGCTTTCAGGTTATCAAGGTTTCTCCCCATGACTGAGCAGATCATTCTTTAGGTAGGCAGAGCAGAATGGAGCAGTGTTCGAAGCCCGGGCTTGGACTTCTGCCGTCAGCTACCTTGCAATAAAAAACCAAATGGTATCCGTACAAACTTGTACGTACCCCTTCTAAAGGACCGTCTTCTTTTCATTAAAGAAAGGTTGGGGGAAAGAGTGGTGTAGTAATATAAAGAGAGCAATCCTGAGCAGAGTAATATGGAGCAAACCACTGATCCGGAGCATGGACAGATCTCAGAAACGCACTGACAGAAGCGTCTGACCTGGTGGGATACCTGCTCCTGGATCTGTTTCCGTGAGATCCTAGGAAGGTGGAGCGAACCATGGTGACAGACAATCAGGTCTGTGGTTGCCCAGGGGTGGGGTGGGAGATGGCTGGTTGCAGTAAAGGCCTACAGGCATTTTGTGGGGAGAAATAAAATCCAGTGTGTTTCTGTGTACTGCAGGCCTACAGTGTTTACTTTATGTTTGTAAGAATTATACCTCGTGAAGCTGATCTAAAATGAAAAAAGGTTTAGAAACGGAATTTCTTTGTGTAACTGAAGAAGTAGTGTGTTTTAAGACTGTTTATAGCAGGGGGCTCATCCCTTTCCTACAGGGTCAGCTGGCTGGTGCTCACGGATCTATTTTAACTTTATTCGTTACCATGATTTAAATAGAGTCTCCTTCATACACGTACAGTCCTTAGCCCTAAGGACTTAGTAATTGACCTCCAGCTTTTATCTTTTTTTTTTTAAGATTTATTTATTTATTTATTATATGTACGTACACTGTAGCTGTCTTTAGACACTTTTTCTTCTCTCTCCGACCCTACTTGCTCCGGCCCAAAGATTTATTTATTATTATACATAAATACACCGTAGCTGTCTTCAGACACACCAGAAGAGGGCGTCAGATCTCATCACGGATGGTTGTGAGCCACCATGTGGTTGCTGGGAATTGAACTCAGGACCTTCGGAAGAGCAGTCAGTGCTCTTACCCGCTGAGCCATCTCTCCAGCCCTGGAGCTTTTATCTTAAGGACAGGCTTCTGTCTGAGTTGGGGAAGGGGAGAGGTCCTTTATCCTGGGGATTCTTGGGATTGTGGTGCTCGGGTCTCACAGCTGTCAGTCTAAGCAACTGTGCATATTGAAAGACAATGTCATGGGTTTAACTGCTGGCACTTGTGTGACACAGCTGGGGTTGGTTGCACATGGGCTGTGCTCAGCCTGAGTCTTTGAGAAGCCATTTGTTGGAAGGCATTGAATGTGCCTGGCATGGTATTAACCAAGAGAAGAGAGCAGGAGGAGGAGGAGGGGTGGTGTACACTGGTGCTTAGACTCCCTCTCCATACCCTTAGAGAGAGATGCATGTGTGTTTAGGAATGTATAATTTAGTGGGCAATTTGGACATCTAGCTATTGGGAATATTATCATTGAGTGTTTGTTTGAAAGTTCAGGTCCTCTGTGTCCAGGCAACATTAGCGTCGTAAGAGCCAGCCTGCTCTTAATGGAACATGTAGCTGGATCCACTGTTTTCTCTTAGAAGAGAGGATCACACACCACTGTAACAAGACGTTCTTTTTATTTCCTAGCTTATCAAAAGATGTTGATTGTGAAATCCGGCATGTGGATAGTCTGGATCTAACTGGTTTTTAAATAGAGAGTGAGAGGAGGTCACCAGAAGGTTAACTAGCCTTAAGTAAAGTTCAATATTGGCATATGATGGGAAAGTCAACAGTTTCCCCTTGCTGTCTCAAGGGTGTGGAAGTCCTTTGACTTCTCTTCATGAGCTTAGAGCTCCAAGGAAAGACGGCAGACCAACTCTTGTTTCTTCCTTCCGCAGAGTTGTTGAAAAGTTAGTTTTAAGTGGGATCAAAGGGCAGCTTGTGGTTCCCAGTTTAAGGAGAATATTTGTTTTATAAAAATGTGAAAACAGATGCATTTTAAGAACTCCAGAAAGAAGGAAAGGGGAGCAATGTCCGCCGCCTCAGGAGAGCTGTGGAACTGGGGAACCCGCCACACTCCCATGCTCCCAAGGTTTAGAAGTCAAATAAGGAAAACAAGTAACTTGTCAAGTCTCTGGGTGATGCTAGGGGAGGTCTCAGGCAGACCTCCCTCCCAGTCTGTTGTCCCAGCTTTTACTCCTCTGGGTTTCAGGTGTATTGTTTCTATCTTACGGCTTGTAGATTTGGAACCCTTACTTTGTGGCAGCGGCGGCCCTGGCCGCCTTCACCCCATGCGTCTCATGAACCCGTGGGTCTGGTATGTCTCAGCTGACTGACCTGGGGATGACTAGAGCAGGGCAGCCTGTTGTCCCCCCCCCCCCCCCCCCCCCCGACAGCCTTGTTGCGTCTGGCAGGGCCCTAGCTCTCTCCAAACATGACTGCTGCCAGCCCAATGCTGTGGGGTTGGCTTATAGCCACGTTTTGTAGAGCCAGTGGGGTCTGTTTTTGTTGTTGTTTTGTTTTGCTTTGTTTTTGTTTGTTTGTTTGAATGTCCTTACAAAACCTTTAAAGCATGTACATCACACTCTGTACTGGGGAATGTGTGATTTGTCACGGTCACTTATAATCTAAGGTGTTGTCACTGAGAGTCTTTAGACAGCACTAACAAGAGCTAAGAGAACAGCGTATTACTCTGATATTTAAAGTTCTGTTCAAGGGCAGACATCTTTTTCTGGGCCATGCCTCTGCCCATCGCCCTCTCCATTCCCCTAAGCAGCTGGGGTTTGCAGACCCTCGTCTAGTACAAGCTGGTGAGTCCAAAACCATCGGCCTTTCTGCTCAGTTCATGAGAGGTTGGATCACAGTGTTTTTAGGCAGAGTTGGGAAATGTAAATTGATTTTCAGGGATACTGGGAATGTTTCTAAAGGAGGGAGAGTGCAAAGATATTTCTTATTATAACAGTCACCTCTCCACTCTTGAACTTGAGCTAAATTTAAACAGTCATACTAAAAAACGTTGATGCTTATCATATTGTATTAATTTTCTAAGCACGACCGTTGACTGTTGTTTTGCATGAAATACAACCTGAGGTTTTGTTTTATAAGGGCCCAGTGAAAACTGGTAGGTTCCAGAGGACCCCCTCTCCCCTTCATTGAGTCTACTTAAGGAAGTTTTTACAGTGCCTGTAGCTTTTACTGTGTATTTTTCAGGAGGGAAGGGCCCTTCATTAATAAGTCCTAGAGCTAGAGACCTTACCCATGGCGAGAAAGCAGAAACTACCCTGCCTTCTGCCTGAGCCCCCGAGCCTCCCCTCTCTTCACGGCACACCTCTCTGCACGAGGGTGAGTGGGCTTCCAGTGGCCTACTCTTGCTGCCTACTGGCTCATCTTCTCAACCCCATCCCCACCCCATACCCTTTGTATACAGGATCTTTGTGTGAGGCCGGAGTTACCTCACACTCCTGGTCTCCTGCCTTAGCCTCCAGAGTGCTAGGATTAGACCATGCCCTGCAGTGCCTGGGAATGGGACATGGTGCTACCTCCTACCGTTTTATACTGTTAGGGATAAGCATCATAATTTTGCTAGGAGTTGACTTTGCATTAAGGGGACAAAAATGCTTGAAGATTCGTGAAGGGTAAGTATGTTTGCTGGCTGCCCTGGTTGCTCGCCCAGGTCAGGCTGCTCCCTCCTTTGTTTATGGCTGCCCTCCTAAGGTGTTCCTTTACTTGGAAGGGTGCCTGCCAAGCTTGGGATTTGAGTGTATATTATTTTAGCTCTAAAGGCCAGTGCTTTAGTTACTGTGTCTCTCCTCTCCAGCCTGCTCCCCCTTACCATGAAAATATTTTATACCATTTTTGCTGTTATTTGCCAATGAGTTTTGAAGAATAATGGACACATTTAAGAAAGTTGGACTGGCTATGTCTTAAAACATTTTTAAGAACAATTTTAAGAAACAGCGTGACCACAGGCACATTTTGTATATATATGATTTACCTGGGATTCCAGGGGCTACAGACTCTGTATCATTCATGAACTCCTTGTTAAGTGTATGAAATTTAGAAGAAAAATATTCAAAGCAAAACTAGGAATGTGGTCTCCTGAGCTGTAACAGAAAATGTCCAGGTTACTTGATAGATTGGGAGTTGATGAATGAACTCCTATCAAGTGTATTTGTTAGCAAGGAAGAAAACTGAATTTGCAGAGTGAATTGGAGGGATGAAGTAAGGAGAGGAAGTTAGAGGTGAGTGCTAAGAGGACAGGAAGACCAACACGCCTCTTTCTGGAGGCGCAGTGATGGGGATTTTGAGGGACTCCCTAAGAATATTAGCCCAATTACCCATTTTATTTAAAAACTGATCTGTGTTTGAATGAGTATGGAAAATAACCCTAAGTCATGCTGCGGGAGCTTTGAGGTGATTGGCAGCTGGGACAGAAGCCAGACAAGTCCTTCAGCAAAGAAATCGGTTTTGCAAAATTTAATGTAGCATATTCCCAACAGGTTGAAAGGATTTGGGGGTGGGGTGGGGCAGAAAACTAGCAGAAATGAAAACTATTCAGGAAATGAAATGCTAGGCTAGCTCACTGGAGTCCATTCCAGCTGGAAGACCCTTCCTGAAGTGTGAGAGACTTGACTCCTCAAGAGAGAAGCACCAGGATAAGAGGAGGAGAACACACAGAGCCCTGCAGGGAGGAACTGCAGGAGCGTGCCTGCTGCCACCGGGTTATGTAAGCACTTCCCATTTGGGTTGTGTAAGTTCTTACTGTACGTGGAGGTGAGAGAGCCCAAACCTTACTGTGTTGGGTTGAGCAGTAAGAAGCAATGGCAACTTCTCCCTCGTCAGTAAATGCAGGGCTCCACGCCCTCTGGCTAATGACTGTTGGGCGTTAGGGAGTTCTTGGGCTAAGTTAAGCTGCAAGACAATTTTTCGTGTGTTTGAAGATTGTTTTAATGCAGATGTCCTGCAGGCTTTTGTGACAGACTCTGTAGACTGTGTGTGGCCAAGTCCAGCTACAGCACGTGAAGTAGCCAGTGAGCCATTTCAGGAACCTCGTGTTTCTCTAATTTTTAATAAGCTCTTAGGGCTGCCTGACTTGAGATGTATCAGGCTCCATCACGTGCCATCTACCAGAGCACCGAGGGGCGACCAAAATTAGAATTCATACTTTAGATTTTTAAACGTTATTTCTCCTTTGCTGATACTAAGACATTATTGATCAGTCTTTCCTAAACTCGTCATCGCTAAAGCGAATTGATGAATATTCAGCCTGAAACAAGCAAGAAGACTTAAAAAATAGAAACCCCATTTCATCTTACAGTTTGCGGTTCCCTGCCGCTCAGTTTGGGGGACACTCTTCTTCCGGATTCAGAGTCTCCCTCCCCGTGTGGGGCGCAGATCTCTTGCTTCTCCCAGACTTCCTGTCCTACACTAGCTGGAGAAGCTTGGGTGACTCAGCCGAGCGTCTCCTATCGACTGGCCAGCTTCTGCTGACTGCTGCCCAGCTCTGATGATAAAGACATGGTGGTGACAGGGGATTAACAAGCAGTTGCTAAGCGATGAAGTCAACTGAGGCACAGAAGAAGGGCCGGGCCCACTGACCACACTGGGCCACACACTAGTGAAGGCACCAGTTGTCTGTGCGGAGAGCTGATGGAAAGTAGGGATGAAAACAAACTAGTTTTCTCTTGAGCAAAATTAAATAGAATGAATTAGAAGTATAATTCCAGAAAGTTTGGGGCTGTGTAGATGGTGGGTGGAGCACGATACATATTCTATGGTGATTGACTTACTGGAAATTCACTATGGAAGTAGATTTAGGGGAAGAGCTCTAAAGTGTGCTCTAGAAAGGCTCCCATTTATAGAATTGGTTCAGTAGGCATATGGCTTCCAGCAATACCAGATGTGGGTAGCTGACTGTCTTTGCCTGATACTCCAGTTGAGTGGTGTTTGAAGACATAGCCCACAGCAAGCCAGAGATCTGTCTACCTCTGCCTGCAGGCTCTGTCCTCAGCTTGTTATACCCAATAAGAGAGAACTCATTCCATCTATGCATGCCTTCCCCTCGTTCTGTTTTCCTCCTTCTCTTCTCATGGTACCGCACTGAGAAATCAGGAAATGTTATCGCTCTAACTGGAGATGGAATGACTCTAAGAGAGATTGCTCTCTCTAAAACCATTTTTTTTTTTTTTTTTTTAAAGATTTATTTTAGTGTGTATACGGTGGTCTGCTTTCCTGCCTACAGGCCACAGATGGTTGTGAGCCACCACATGGTTGCTGGGAATTGAACTCAGGACCTCTATAAGAGCAGACAGTGCTCTTAACCTCTGAGCCATCTCTCTAGCCCTCTAAACCAATTCTATTCTAGAACAAAGAAAGGCCATTCTTCCAAATAAAGGGACTGGCAGAATCTGCCCTTTCTTCCCTCAAGTTTGTTTTTTGAGACAATCTCATAGCTCGGACTGACCTCAACCCCTCCATGTAGCCAAAAATGACCTTAATCCTCCTGCTTCCACCTCCTCAGTGGTGGGATTGTAGGCATGCACCAACACACTCAGTTTATGTCATGCTGGGGATTGAACCCAGAGCTTCATGTATGCCAGGCACACACTTGACGAGCTCAGGTGCAGCCCCAGCTTCCCCTTTAAAGTTGATAAATGCTTGTTCATTCAGCCACTTCAGTACCTTCTGTATGTTATAGCTATAAACTCCACCAATGATTGCTGTCACTTGAGCAGTTGAAGTGACTGTCACCCATACGGACTGGTCGCTGGCTCTGGAGGACGCCTTTTGCTGCCTGCCATGACTCTTCAACAGCACTGGTTAATGTGAACATTCCAATGTCTAGAACACTTTCCCAGAGTTCAGGCCTAGAAAAGAAAATAGACATTGCATATCAAGCAATATATGGTCATTCTTGAGTCTGATTTCTAAAACATAACTTTTGACATAAAGAGGATTCAGAAGAGAAACTGCTAATCAGGGAGAGGGTGCCACTTTGTCAGTTTGAGGCAATAGTGCCTGTGTTGTCTTTCTTAGACTGGCTAATCCGTAGATGAGCCTTGAAGGTTTAACTTTAAGGTTCATGTTCAGTCGTGATTTTGAGATAAAAATGTATGTGCATTATCTCTCTCTCTCTCTCTCTCTCTCTCTCTCTCTCTCTCTCTCTCTCTCTCTCGCGCGCGCGCGCGTGCGCGTGCAATGATCTTAAAAATGCCAGATGCCTGTGGATCCAAGAACTAGTTGACCAAGACCTTGGTTGAGGGGCTGTTTCTTAAGCCACTCTGAAAGAAGGTGGGACTAAGGATGACGGTACTGGTTGGTTTTGTTGACTTAACACAAAACTAGGCATATCAGGAAAAGGGAACCACAGTTGAGAAAATGCCTCTGTAAGACTGGGACATTTTCTTAATTAGTGATAGATGTGGGAGGGTCTGACCTGTTTTGGGTGGGCTCACTCCAGGGCAGGTGGTCTTGGGTTCTGTAAGAAAGCAGGTTGAGCAAGCCATGAAGAGCAAGCCAGTTAGCAACACCCCTCCATGGTCTCTATATCAGCTCCTGCCTCTCGATTCCTGCCCTATTTGAGTTCCTGATTTTGGCTGGTCTTTGGCCAAACTAACTTTTTTTGTTGAAATCAGTGAAGTCATGTGGGGTTTTTTTTGTTTGTTTGTTTTTGATTTTTGGTTGGTTGGTTGGTTGGTTTTTTTTCGAGATAAGGTTTCTCTGTGTAGCTCTGGCTGTCCTGGAACTCACTCTGTAGACCAGGCTGGCCTTGAACTCAGAAATCCGCCTGCCTCTGCCTCCCAAGTGCTGAGATCAAAGGCGTGCGCCACCACCACCCAGGGAAGTCATGTGTTTTATTACAGGATCCTTTTGTTTATACTCAAATGGGTCAGGTACTCCTGTATTGTTTACAGACACTGTTTATAATCCGCACCCGAGAGCTGCTTATTTCTTAGAGGAAGAAACATAGGTCAGATCCTTCTGATTACTGTTTAAAGTCACAAAGTCCTGAAGCAAGAGCTGTGTGTGTCTTTGTGTGTGTGTGTGTCTGTGTCTGTGTCTGTGTGTCTGTGTGTCTGTGTCTGTGTGTCCAGCAGGAGGCAGATTAACATACGGACAGTAAACTCAAAGGGAGACCAAAGGGAGAAGTTGTAAGACCAACTATCCTGTAAAAGGAGATGCCTTCAAATTGCTCCCAAGACCACAAAAGCTTTGTAAGCCTCTACCATGAGTGTATGGTACTTGGTTTTTTACTGCATTGTAAATTGTTACTGGTTTAGGGGAGGGGAGAGCTTGTGAAGAGCATAAAGAAAATTAAGATAGTGCCGCAAAGAAAGTTTTGCATGGATCAAAACAGTTACACATTTAAAAAGGTGACAGTGGATGAGGGAAGAAGCAGAGTTTGCTGGGGAGCTTGAAGACTGGAGTCCTGCGGACTCCTCAGAGCCCCAGTCCTTGGTGATGACTACAAATCCAGAAGCTGGAGAGGAGGCGTTTCCTTCGATGCTCTCTGCGGACCACCTGATGTCCTCATTTACTGCTGCACACTGCCTTGGCTCCTCTTCGGGTAGAGTTCTCTGCATAGTAATCAGACCCCTGCAGCTGTGACATCCCTGCCTCTTACCCCAGGCTCTGGAACCCTGACATACAGGGGCACTGGCACTGCTAGAAAGAACAGAATTCAGAAGAAGCGGAAAGCTTTCTTGAAGCCTGTCCCACTTTAAGGCTTTGTGACCAGTCGCAAATAGAAAATTGTGGGGAACGTGTATTTTAATCACCTTCAGCATATGACAGTTTAAAAGTCTCACCTACTAGCTACTTAGCCACTACTGTTGCCTGCAGTTTTCATTCATGTTGGGGTTGTATAGAGCTGTGGGCTGAGGCTGTTGCTCAGTCAGTTAGTGGGCTTGGCAACGGGCATTAAACCCTGGGTTTGAGGCACCACATTAAATCGGACATGGTGACACATACAGGGGAGGTAGAGGCAGAAGGATTAGAAAGCAAAGGTCATCCTTGGCGACGTAGAGACCAGCCTAGGATGTGGGGGTCCCAGAGAGCCGCAGGAGGTAAAGAAGTTGAGAATCTCTGTAGAAGACAATGCCGGCGGGTTTGTGTTGGTTTTTAAAATTTGTTTTGTTAAGCTTAAAAATCAGCTGAATTCTGGGACTATCAGAGTTTTCAGAAGCCTGGTATTGTCATTGGTTCTCAGCGTCTCAGAACTTAGGATTCGTGGGCTCTTAGTTACTAACTTGTGTGTATGTCTTCCGTGCCTGACAGGGTGTCTGGAGATGGAGGGAGGTCTGTCTGGGTTACTCGGATCCCATGGGGTACCATCATTCTCCTTCTTGAGAAGCTTGCCTCTTGGGTACCTTTGTGGAAAGGTTACGTACGCCTCCTGAAACTGGAATTGCAAAATGTGCATGTTTCTAGCTTGATATGTCTCATTTCAGATGCTTGGATGATTGTGGGTAAATTCTATTCAGTCTGGAAAGTACATGACTGTTAGTCTATTTTTCTATTACCTGACAATAGTGGTATATAAGCCACACCCTCCCTTTAGGGGCTCAGGGATTAAATATAGAATGTTTTACCTTAGAAGCTAATTAGAAAATGTATTTATTTAATATCTACCGATGCTTACCATCTGTCAGGTTCTAAGCACAAGGATTCTGTTAGAAAGAAAGGGTAGCCGTCCACCCCATACACACACTGTCGCCTGAGGTCAGGATCCCATGTTCTATAGCAGCAGATAGAGAAGGTCTAAGAGTTTCTATGTTGTATGCATCAACAGTAGACCCTCTAGGTCTATGTAAGACCCATTCAGATTTCTCTGTTTCATGTTCGACTGTAATCTCAATTACTCCAGTGACTGAGGCAGGGGGATGTCAAAGATTCAAGGCCATCTTGAACTACAGAGTGAGTTCCAATTTCAGCAAAGGCCACAAAGTAAGGTCCTGCCTCAGAACCAGGTGGATGGAACAACATACCTAGTTTCTGTCCCATAGAAAGCTGGCGTTTGGATAAGCTAAGTGGCGTATTATAGTTTAAAAAGTCATTGAGAATTGGCTCTTAGAACGAGTTTCTGGCCTACAAGTAGTTCTGACTAAACAGCTAATTTCTGTCTGGGGGTCCTCTTCCATGTTTCCAGAGAGAAATAGAACATGGACCAGAGTACAGTCGTGAACATAGCATGCTAAGGGATGCTGTAGCCAGACTATACTTTCTCCATCAAAACAAAATCCAGAAGCAAAAATACTCTTATAGAAATGGACATTGTCAGGCTGGTGAGATGGCTCAACGGTAAGAGCACTACTCTTCTGAAGGTCCTGAGTTCAAATCCTAGAAACCACATGGTGGCTCACAACCACCCATAATGAGATCTGACACCCTCTTCTGGTGTGTGTCTGAGGACAGCTACAGTGTACTTATATATAACAATAAATAAATCTTTAAAAAAAAAAAAAAAAGAAATGGACATTGTCCTACAAGCTAGCCAGCCCATTGTATGTGTGTAGGTGGAAAACAGTTTATAGACACTCTGGAGTCTTCAGTAGACTTAGCATTTCTAATAGTAAACTCTTTCTGAAGAGAAATAGGACCAGTCTCCCTCCCCTCGTCTGTTGCTTGAGTAGTTTATATGCAGCAGTATAGAACATGACTGTTAAAACTGAGGTAGCTGTGGATTGGAGAGATGGCTCAGCACTGCACTCGCAGAGGACCTTGGCTCAGTTCCCAGCAACCACATGGTGACCCACAGCCAGCTGTGATCCAGTGCCTCCTTTTGACCTTTGTGGGCACTAGGGATGCCCGTGGTGCATCCCATACATACATACAGACAAAATACTCACACATGTAAAATCAAATCTAGAACAACAGAAGACTGAGATATGGGCCGGGGGCTGCTGCCAGCTCCCAGGACATGCTATGCTAGCCAGACTTCAGGCTGTTGAGAATAGCTTTGGTTGGTTTCATCTCAATCCAAATGGACAGCTACGTGATGCAGAAGAGGTTGCTGGAGATTAGTTCTTAACTGTCTGTAAGATCAGCTCATCGTCATCCACATTCTATAGAGCTCTGCTTGATAGCTGGTAAGCTGAGTAAATGGATTATTGCTAAGCCTTGCTATTTTTAGCCTTACTCCCCCCCCCAAAAAAAAAAAAATGAATGGTGACTCCCCAGAACACTTCTGAAAGGCTTTGTTTTGTTTCGTTGCGGACCAAGAGACGGACAGGCTCTCAGGAGTTGCTGGTTCCTAGGAGATGGCAGGGGTACAGGTGGTTTTGGTGGTTCCTGGAGTACTCTCCACCATGGATGGAGAGGAACCAAGGGCTGATGAGTTCTAGTCCCATTTTAGCTATTTTGAGGCTGAGCATCTTAGGACCTGATTCCAAAGTACTAACTGCTCTAGCTGTGGCTTCTCAAGGTGTGGGTGAGAACGCGGCTTGGAGACTCCAGGTGGTGGTAAGAAGGGAGGTGACCAGGCTGGTACCAGATGGGCAAGCGAGTTCTCGTCTTTCCACATCACTGTGGAGTGCTGTGGATCTCCTGCCCAAGGACACTGGTGTTTTGGGTGAGCTACATGGCCGCCCGTGGCCCCCCTTCACCTGGGACGCGGTCTGGTCTTTGCACTTGCACTGCCTGCTGCTTCAGATCATGCTTCATTAGTGGGCGTGCCAACGTCTCTAGTCCTTCCGCTATAACTTTGGGCTTACCAACACACGCATGAATGTGCTCCTAGCATGGCAACCCCACCCCACGGAGCATTAACTGTTAGCACAGGGTAGCTCCTTCTTGGGTAGGTCAGAGCCCTTTCATTGAATTTAGCAGATTGAAGACTAACCTATCCCCCCTGTCTCCTTGTGTGTCTGTCTGTCTGTCTCTTACATACACAATCTCTGTTTCTCTCTCTCTCTCTCTCTCTCTCTCTCTCTCTCTCTCTCTCTCTCTCTCTCTCTCTGTGTGTGTGTGTGTGTGTGTGTGTCCTCCTGTCTCCTTGTGTGTCTGTCTGTCTGTCTCTTACATACACAATCTCTGTTTCTCTCTCTCTCTCTCTCTCTCTCTTTCTCTCTCTCTCTCTCTCTGTGTGTGTGTCCCCTGTCTCCTTGTGTGTCTGTCTGTCTGTCTCTTACATACACACACAATCTCGTCTCTCTCTCTCTCTCTCTCTCTCTCTCTCTCTCTCTTTCTCTCTCTGTGTCCTAAAAGGATTGAGAAACTTCCTAACTCCCCTGATTGATGGCTTTATTGCAGGCTTTTTTGTGCATATTTACTTAGCAGCAGTGAGACTTCCTGTTCTTTTTGTGTGTCCCTCCCTAATCAAGACAATACTGGGTATTTTAATTGAATTGCTGTAACAGGGCAGGGATTAGATGGATTTGTGATGTGCTGCTTATTCTGTTGGGAGACTCAGTAATCTTTACTATCAGTTTATTTATACATAATACAAACATGCACCCATAGAATTTTACAAAGGGGTGACCTGTTAAGTGGCTGTCATTCTATCTGCTATCCAGTCCAGGAATTCACAGTGAATAGCCAGGGAAATCTGCCACACAAGAGGCTTAATAGAATCAGAAGTGTCCTTGAGGATAATTGAGTTATGAGACTGGTCCTCTCAGCCTAATGGGTTGGGCCTCCACCTTTGTGCTGGGAGTCAGAGGGGAAGAATGGGGACTCTGTGTGTGGTGTTTTGTTTTTACAGGAAGAGTACATTCTCTGGCTTTGCAAGTAGGTATCGGTTGCATGCCATCCTCTTCAGCCTGTGAGGGAGTTTAAAGAGGAGGGGGGCAGTCCCCTCATGTGTCTAGTGCTTGTATGTGTCATGGCCTCTCCCTCCCCCATCTCATGTCAAGGTTAGAGGTGTTTCCTTAACAAGTCGGCTTGTTTTGAGGCCTTTGGATAATACTATAGTGAAATAAAATTGCTTTTCTTTTTTAATGAGAGCAGTATGTTTGGAAGTCTACTAGTGCCAAAAATTTTAATCAGATTTATGAAGTTATAATTTGAAAACAACCAATGCAAGGATACAACTTGAGTTTTATTTGTCTTGTTTTTTGTTTTGTTGTTTTCTGAGACAGGGTTTCTCTGTATAGCCCCAGCTATCCTTGAGCTCCCTCTGTAGACCAGGCTGGCCTTGAACTCAGAAACCCGCCTGCCTCTGCCTCCCAAGCGCTGAGACTAAAGGCGCGAGCCACCAGTCAGGTTACAATTTGAGTTCTTAAAAGTACAAGGTGGGGTAACTAAGGTTACAGTCGTGATGTAAACATGGCAACCATTTCTAGCTGGCTGACAGCTGTCAGTGCCCTCCTGCTGCCCGGAGTCTGGCAGCTGCCGAGCTGCAGCATGCCTTTCTAGAATCTCACACAAATGGAGTCACCCTCTGTGTAGTTCTTTGTGGTAACAGTTTTCACTTAGTGTAGAGCGTTTGAGATCTGCCCATGCCTTTTATCAGTAGATCTTTCTTAATGGCTAAGAAGTACGCCATCTTAGGGTATTCCGTCTCAGAGCTCGCCGGTGTGCTCTGTCCGCTCATCAGTAGACAGGCAATGGACTAGGTCGGAGCTTTTTTTTTTTTTATTATCGCTGTAAGTTCCCATGAACACTTACAGATGTGTATTCATTTGGGGGGATAAGTCTCTGGCTGTAGGATGGCTGAGCTGTGGGCACAGCTTGTGTTCTTGAGATACCACAGCCTCTTCCACAGCCATGCAGACTGCGCCCTGCCCTCTTTCTGCATTTACCATCCCCAGCACACTCCTCCGTTGACTGTAGTGTTTGGGATGGTAGATATCATGCTGCAGATTTTAGTCTGCATTTGCTTAATAGCTGTTAAAGTTAAATATCTTTAAACTTTGTTTATTGTGTGTGCAGATGTTGAAGTCTGAGGACAACTGTGGGAGTTGGTTCTCTCCTGTGTGGCTCCCGAGCCTTGGCAGCAAGCACCTCTGTCCACTGAGCCATCTTGCTGGCCTGCTTATTATATCCTTATTTGTAATTTATGTATCTTCTTTACCGTGAGGGCTCTACTGAAGACTTTTACGTTGTTGTTGTTGTTGCTGCTGTTGTAATTGTTGTTGTTGTTGTTGCTGTTGTAGTTGTTGTTGTTGTTGTTGCTGTTATTGTTGTAGTTGTTGTTGTTGCTGTTGTAATTGTTGTTGTTGTTGTTGCTGTTGTAATTGTTGTTGTTGTTGCTGCTGTTGTAGTTGTTGTTGTTGCTGTTGTAGTTGTTGTTGTTGTTGTTGCTGTTATTGTTGTAGTTGTTGTTGTTGCTGTTGTTCTTGTAGTTGTGAGGAAGAGAGTCTCCTTATGTGACCCAGACCGGCATTGACCTTGATCCCTTTGGTCTCAGCCTTCCAATTGCTTGGCTTATGTAATTCTAAAGCATTTTGAAAATGGTTTTGGTTCACATGGTTTTAGTTATTAGGAATTCATTACTCCTTATTTTGAAGACAAATTATTTTTGTCAGAAGTAAGGTTTTTGTCTTATTAGTCGGAAGATTTGTTTTGTTGTTATTGTTTTGGATTTTGAAGTAGACTCTCATGTAGCCCAGGTATCCAGAGAGTGGCCTTGAACTCCTGATTCCCCTGCCTCCACCCCTCAAGTGCTAGGCTTTACATCACGCCTGGCTTGCTTGTTCATTTTTAAAAGGACCTTTTGGAGAACAAACTTTAGGTTCTGTCAAGGTTTATGTTACTGTTCTGTTTTAGAAATGCTGGACTACTCTATGGTCGCAGCTTTCTTTTTTCCGAATACTTTCAGTCCTCAAATGTCTCTGTTCCATTTGGAGCTAATTTTAATATTTAAATAAGAGCCTAGATTTACTCATCAAATAAAGTTTTATGGTTTTTATATATTTAGAGTATAGTTCTCACATATATTTTTAAAGATGTATCCAAAGGTTTATAATTTTTGTTTGTTTTGTGTGTGGTTGTATGGGTGGCCTGGGTGCACCACTTGTGCTCCACATGATGTGTGTGTGTGTGTGTGTGTGTGTGTGTGTGTGTGTGTGTTGGTGGGGGACTGGACCCTGGGCTGCCAGGCTTGGCAGCAGTACCCGTTACCCACTGAAGTCATCTCACTGGCCCGGAACTTTGTCTATATGTTCATGCTGTTATATATATTATTTGAAAATTGTCATTTCCAGCCATGTGCTTAATACAGTACTGCTGTTTACTTAGTTTCTTTTGTGGTGCATTTTGATAGTTCTCATTTTTAAAGGGATTATTCTGTATCATCTCTTATCAAACTTATAGGCATAGGGAGTCTGGCACAGTAGCGCGAACCTTTGCTCTCAGCTCCAGGGAGACTGCGTGCGGCAGGTGGATCTCTGAGTTCAGTGCCAGACTGGTCTACAGAGTAAGTAGAGAGAAAGAACACTGGGATTGGCTTAGGCTTTTGGAACTCCTAACCCCACCTCCAGTGACACACTTCCTTCAACAGGGCCACACTTCCTAATGCCACACTCCTAAGCATTCAAATATTTGAGCCCTTGGGGGCCACTCCTACTCAAACCACCGCAGCCATCGTTAATATTACCAGACTGGAACTTACTTTGTAACTCAGGCTACCTCAGCCCCCCAGGTGCTCGTGTTACTAGCCTGCACCAGCATACCTGCTCTTTGTTGTGGGTTTGCCATGCTGGAAGATCCAAGTCAGTCCTTGTAAGTGCTGACTTACAAAGTCACAAAGCCACGCCCTCAGTGTTTGTTTGTTCTACCTCCAGTTCAAAACGATTTCTAATTTACTTATGATTTCTTCTTTAATCCATGAACTTTCTCAGAAGTGAATTATTTAATTTTTATTTGGAATGTTTTCCAGATACCTTTTAGTTTGTTTTCTAGCTTTAACCATAAATATAAACATAAGTACTTATATTTATAGTTGAAGAACTTACTAATGCCAGGCGGTAGTGGCACGCACCTTTGGTGAATCTCTGAGTTCCAGGACAGCATGATCTACACAATAAGTAAATTCCAGGACAGCCAGGACTTTACAGAGAAACCCTGTCCCCAAAAAACCCAAAAATAAAATAAAATAAAATGAAAGAACCTATTTGTTTGCCATTTCAGTATTTTTAAATTGACAGAGGTTGGCTTCACGGCTTAGCATGGCCTGTCATATTGAAGGTTTTGTCTGGTTGGTCAGGTTCGCTTCTGCGTGTATGATCAGGGACTGTAAGCGCGGGCGCCTTACCTCCGTATCTGCTTGTGTCTTTGAATTCAGACTGGGTGATGCCCGAGTGGACTTGTTTTTCCTGGTGCTGTTTATCCCACTGGCAGCCTCTGCCTTGTTCAGAGGTGCGCTTTCAAATACTCCATCATACTGTGACTGCAGTGTGTCTGGGCCTCTCCATCTTGCCCGTGCCACTCATCCTGTCTGTCATTCCCCTTTCCTGTTCTCTTTTGAGGTTTTATTTCACTTTAGCCCATGCTAGCTGCCCCAAACTACAGCTTTCGATACACTTCTATTATTTTTTTTAATGGTTATTCAAAAGCTTACAGGAAAGGGGAATGACAGATAATCAAATGTGAGGTCCTTGAGAGCAGGTATATGCCTCTCTCTCCCTTTTTTCTACCATAAGGTTATAATCTGTTACTGTTTTTTGTTTTGTTTTGTTTTTTAATCATACTATCTTCGAAAGATTAAAAATGAGAACTTTTACTACCCATATATTGAATGTTTCCAGCTCTCCATTCCTTTGTTTAAATTTCATGTCATATTTTTTTCTGGCTACTCGATAAGCTTTTTTCTTTTGTCTCTTTGTGATAGGGTCTCCTATAGCCCAGGCTGGTCTCCCGGGCCATGTGGTCAAGTCCGACATTCATCGTACTGATCCTCCTGCCTCCACCTGTAGAGTGTTAGGATTGAAGCCGTGGCCGACCACCCCAGCGCTGAATTCTCAGTTTCATTTGTCTGAAAGTGTCCTTTGCAGAGACAAGGTTCTGCTTTACAGCCTGGGCTGGCTTCAGGCGCACTGTGGTCCTTCCCGCCGTGCCCCGAGCCATGGCGCATACATACGTGTGGAGTTAACTCCATCTTTGAAAGGCATTGCGCTTCGCATAGATGTCTGGTTTGAAGGCTTTAGGGATGTGCTTCTGCTGTCTTTCAGCTCACACAGTCTCCGCCAGGTTTTTGTTTGTTGTTTGTTTTTGCTGTTGTTTTTATGGTGTCTGTAACTTTCCTTGTATTTGTTTTATTTGGGAGTTACTAAATTCCTGGATCTGAATATGAATAGTTTTAGCAAAAATTTTAAAATGTAGTCATCTTTGAAGATCCATTTTGGGCCCCGTAATGATGGCTCAGCAGTATATGTTGCTCTTAAAGAGACCTGGGTCCAGTTCCCAGGGAGATCCCGTGCCATATTCAGACACCTGCAAGTACCAGGCACCTAGTACACAGACACACACACACATACGTGGAGGCAGCTTCTCACACCCATCAAGTCATTTCTGAGAGTATTGTTTAAAATCCACCTTATCGGCTGGAGGACATTTGCATTGTTTCCATGTTTTGACTATTACTAATATTATTATGAACATTGCTGTTTAAGAACATTTGCCACAATGTTATGTGTACATGGTTTGGAGCATATACTAAAGGTGGAATTGCTGGTTGATATGAGAACACTCTGGATCCCTCTTGCTGCCAACGGAGGACTTGCTTCACTTGTGACATGATTTGGGTTTTTTGGTTTTTTTTTAGGAATCAGGCCCTGTGTTGCCTCTTGTACAATGAACAAGCAGTTGTTTTCCCCCCTCTCACTTTCTATTCTTAATCCATACATGACCGGTAGAATCCATTCTAAGCGTGAAGTCGACGTTAAGTTCTGCTGTGATATTTATTGATTCTGTACAGCAGGACCCATTGTAAGAGGAGGAGGAAGATAGCTGAGCGGGGCGGGGCGGCCTGCCTGTGCAATGCCATCACGTCGGTGTGCTTCCGACAAAGGGTATTTGAGACGTGGAGAAGCAACACCTGAGTTCCCGGTATTCAGACTGTGGAGGACAGAGTAAGCCCGTCTCATTTCCGTCACTAGCCATCTGACTTATTTGTGTTCAAGGAGAACAAAACTTTCAGCCATTTGTATTTACAAATTACAACCTGAGATTAGTTTTGTGTGTATGTGTACGGTGGCATGCGTGTATGCAAGCCCTCAGGAGTTGCTCCTCTCCTGCCACTCGAGTCCTGGGAGGTTGAACCTGAGTCTGTGTGCTCCTCCACAAGCACCGATGAGCCAATCTTAACCAGTCCAGTTGGTTTTTAATTACTAAAAATAATTAATGGGCAGAAACATACTTGCCCCACTTTTGAGACAAATCTTCCTGTAGTCTGTTGCAGGAGGAAGCTAATTCCCCTGATTAAGAATAAAGATCGAGACCTACATAAGCATATGCTGTCTTGCTGGATCTGAAGTCAGGAGGGTGTGATTAATAGTCCATGAGAGTTTTAATTTGCCATGTCTTACTCTTAATTTCCCTTAAGCTTGGTTGTAAAGCCTGACAAATACAGCTTCTGTGTATACCAAGCCCAGACACTGGCACCACCCTCTCCGAGCTTCACTTCCCAGACTTGCCTGGGACCTTTCAGATTAGATTTACAGGGTAGGGCCAGCTTGCCTGGAGTCACAGGGTGCCTCCACGAGTCCTCCTGGGTGCCTAGTTAAAGAACGTGTGCTGGCTAGGAGTGTGCCTCGTTCTGCAGATCATTTTTTAACAGAGACCTCTGTTAGACCTTTAGGTTAATAAAGGCTTTGATTATAATTTCTGGGTCAGAAGAACAGGCCATTCTTGAGTCGAGGAACTCGGAAGTGTCCTGGGCCGTTGCCTTACCCCTTGGAGGCCCTGAGATGGTGTCATGCTGCCTTTTGATTCGTGGTGTGTGTGGCGTATTTGTCCTTAACATTTCAATAGTATGTGCAGTGGGTGTTGTTTTTATCCTTTCCCTCACACAGGAGGATTTCTTCAGGAGGAAAATGTATTGGTAATGGCGCCTGTTTATTCTGTGTTGGGTATAGAGATTTTCCCTAACGCTGAAGTTACCCCGCTTTGTGCAAGGCAGTTCTGTGTGCTTTCGTCTATGGCTCCTGATTGGTGATAGGGCCTGGCCACGAAGACTTCTGTGAGAGTATGGTGCCTTTCTGACGGAGCTGGGGTCGCCTGTGGTGGGAGGCCACACGAGCTTTCGACAGTGAGGGTGAGACCATCAAGGTGTTAGTTATTTCGGAAAGAGCTGATGATTGTTTATAGTAATGACAGTAGCAGCTGCCACCGACAGCTGACTGCTTACAGACTCCACGTTGTAATTTTTAATCTGGGGCAGGCGGGAGTGAGGGGAACCACAGTGTTGCAGATGTTTTCACTTGACCCAGCAGCTACTTGATACAGGCCTACTGGATGCCCCCACAGTGTGTTCAGCTCTCACCCTCAGGACTTTGTCTACAGGCTTGAAATGTGTTTCTTGGCTCTTCAAATGAATGTAAAGCAAAAAGATGAGCATGCCTATTAACATGTTTTATTCATATTTTCACTTCCAAAAGGACTGTTGAGAGTAAACCAGTTTGTTTGGATAGAGAATCTATGTTCTTGTGAAATTGGGTTTATGAAATTGGATTGAAAAAAAAAATAGAGTATATAATTGAGTACATCCCGTTCTGCGTAATCACCAGACTGGTATAATGGCCGTTTGCACTTGGAAAGCCGGCTGGTGTTGCTCTGCCTGAGTAACCTGGAGTCCCTGCAAGGGGGAGTAGCTCCTGGGCGACGTCACCCTGGTGACTCTGGGGGACCCCCAGGAGTTGTCTTGCTGGCTGCCTGCTGTTTTGAGTCACAAAGGCATCAGATGTCATCAGGTCAAGCCAAGGACTTCCTTGCTCGCTCTTAAGACCATGGCGGAAGGCACAGTTGAAAATACAATTCTTAAGACAGCGTCCAGAAGAAACGTATTATGGCTCCAGTACAGGCTGCTCTTCAGCCACTGCAGTGAAGAACACCGGGGCAGAAACCTTTGATCCCGTTGATCAGTTTCCTCCAGCCCAGCACATTACCTTACAAGTAAATTATAGTAAAACCCAAACCTAGGGCCAGAGTCTGGGTTCGGTGAGCCTGACCTCATCGAATCCCCCTCCCCCAAACAGGGTCTCACTGTGTAGCTCTGGCTGTCCAAGAACTCACTATGTACACCAGGCTGGCCTCAAACTCACAGAGGTCCACCTGCCTCTTGCCTCCCAAGGGCTGAGATTAAAGGCGTGCTCCACCACCGCCCACACCACCACGGCCCAGCTTCGTAGAAGCACTTGCTCCTTGGCCAATCCCAATCTTTAGTTTTGGTTTGAGGTCCAGTCTCAGGTCTCAGTCCTTTGCACTGTGTCAGCGTTGATGTCTGTTATGTAATATTGCCCAGCAGCCATTGGCATGGAATTAAAGTGTCACTTATCAGCTTGTGACCTTGGACAAGTCAGTCTCTCTGGCACCTCCCCCCACCCCTTTAAATAGCATGGAGATAGAGCTATCTCCCTATATTAGAAGGTTAATGGTTGTATTAAAAGATGACCGTGGTTAGGAAGTTGGTGGCACGAAGCCTGGCGAATTATAACCTCCCATAACCGTCAGCTGCTACTATCAGGTGACAACGAGGTGTGCTGGTGGGGGTGGGCGTAATTAGCCTTTTCTCTTCCCACTTGCTTGTCAACTACTGAAGCCAGGAGTGTCTTGACCCTTTGGGTATCAATTAGATCTCCTTGAATAATTGACAAGACCTTTTTAGATACGATGCAGAGTCCTCACAAGGCTGCCAACAGAGTCACTCCCCCTCAGGAGGTCCTGCAAACTTGCTCTGACCCACTCTAGCCTTTCTGTGTGGGGCACCAGGCTGCTTGGCTGGATGCTCTAAGAAGTGCAAAGACTCAGCTTCATCTCGTTTCTGGGGTGCAGTTCGACCCTTTGGCTTCAGTCGTTTGGTGGGCTTGGCGTTTCTGTGATCCTGTTAGTTCTGGAGTGTCAAGACTCTGGTCTGATTCAGACAGGCCTTGGATTGATTCTTCCATTCTCCTTCCCCATAAATAGAGACAGAGGCAGCATCAGATCTGAATGGGTTCTCCTGCCCTGGTTTTCTGCAAGAGAGGTTCTCCATTCTCTTCCACCACAACCCTACCCTGGACGGCAAGCCTCTTGGTTTACTTGTGTTCTTGAAGACTGTTCTTTTCAGAGCATAGCTGAATTCACACCCAAGACTTACTAGTTAGAACTACAGTCTATGCCGTTAGAATATGAACTCTTCCCTCCCCCTTTTAATGTATTCTTTTCTCATATATTACATCCAAACTGCGGTTTCTCCTCCCTTCCCTCCCCCAGTCTCTCTCCCCCACCTCCCCTTTCCCCTAGCTCTACCCCCCTTCCACCTCCCTTCAGAAGAGAGCAGGCCTCACAGGGACATTAACCAAATACAGCGTAACAGGTTCCAATAAGACCAGGCATATATTCTCACGTCAAGGCTGGAGGAGGCACACCAGCAGGAGAAAAGGGTCAGAATTTGGAATCTTACCGAGAGGGAATTCTGTAGGACCATAGGCCAGTGACTCTCGGGAGATGTGGGGCGGGACTGCAGTTTTGCCCCCAGGGGGCATTGGACACTTTGGTGGCCACACTTATGAGCGAGCAGGAAGAGGCAAGGGCACTGAAGTGCAGCGTGTAGCATCCACAGTTCTGCTAAACACAGGACAGCCCACACAGCAGTTACCCACACAGCAAGTTCCAGACCAGCCCCGGTTTCGTAATGAGATTCTGTCTCAGAAATAAGTAAGTGTCAGCAACCTGGAGACCGAGGGACTTCTACTGTGCTGCAGGTGCTGCAGGTGCTGCAGGTGCTGCAGGTGCTGCAGGTGCTGCAGATGGGAGTCTATCATTCCTAACTGGCCCTTCCGTGCTTACAGGCTGCAGTGCCTGGATACAGCACAAAGAGGTCTCCAGAGTTTAGCCTTGGGCTCCATGTAGACCTGTCTCTGCAACATACTGAGGGCCTAAATACTGAAGAGGGTTCAAGAATAAATCACCTGCTCCATGATAGGGGCAGAAGGAGGCGAGCGAGGCCTGGCAAGTACCGTGTACTCTTGGAGAGGAAGCTGCCCATCCTGTAAGGACTACTGTGTGTCTGAATCAGGAGGAGGTGACACTCACCCTGCACGCCTGCAGTTCCCCTAGGGATCAAATCAGGGGAAGGATTCCATCCCTAGAGAATCATGTGAGTTTGCTTGAGTTGAGTTTTAACCCCACTATTTTGCCCCGCCCTCCCTCTTAACATCTCTGCTTCTTTTGATTTTATATTATTTTCTTGTTCTCCTTGCCTTTCCCATTCCACCTGTTCCTCCCACACCAAGGGAAGCCTAGGAGGCAGGGGATTCTTCGTGGTCCTCCCTGCTGTTGCGGAGAGAATCTTACATAGCCACACATAGCCGTGTGTGTGTGTGTGTGTGTGTGTGTGTGTGTGTGTGTGTCTTGTTTTCTCTGAGTAGGGTGACAACAGCAGCAGGCACAGGTTACATTTCTCATATTGCCTGATGTCTGTGGGTGTGGGTCACAGTGCTGATGTCTGTCAGCTCAGGGATACCTGTGAGCTGGTACCTGTGAGCACTGGAACACCTGGGAGCTGGTATCTGTGAGCTCAGGGACACCTGGAGCTGGTATCTGTGAGCCCTGGGACACCTGTGAGCTGGTATCTGGAAGCACTGGGACACCTGGGAGCTGGTATCTGGAAGCACTGGGACACCTGTGAGCTGGTATCTGGAAGCACTGGGACACCTGTGAGCTGGTACCTGTGAACACTGGGACACCTGTGCGCTGTCGCTGTCATTTGGACGTTCTTTAGAAGATTAAACATGGATCCTTTTAACAAGATAGGAAGGATTCCCCTCCTTGAGTGGCGGTTGAGTCAGCAGGAGGGAGAAGGCACAGAAAGAGTGTCTACCCCAGTTCTGTGTCTGTCTTGGATATCCTAGAGGGCTGGAGCATGCTCAGAAACCTACCAGAATATGTTTCACTGTTTTGTGTGAGTGCATGCAGAGGTCAGAAGACAATTTGGCAGTTGTTTCTTTCCAACCCCGTGGGACCCAGGGTCCGTTTGTCCAAGCTTGGCAGCCAGTGCCTTTACCTGTTGAGCTATCTAGCCAGCATCAGAATCTGTGTTTAGCATCTGAGGTTGGGAAAGGCTCTAATGGGAGTCCCAGGCCAGCTCTTGGGAAGTGGCAGGGCGGACATAAAGAGCCCCACATGTTTTTGGAGCCTTCTCTGGTGAAGTATGAGCTAGTCTCCTTGATTTCTGGGTCAGTGGTAACCGGGTAGGAGTCGTTACGAGATGTCTCGTGAATAAGGAGAAATAGTTGAGCAGGTTGGTTTAGGGGAGCCATCTGCACGAGCAGGCCTGTCCTTTTTGGTTTCCCATCTTCTCCATCTGTGCCCCCACACTGTCCCAGACTTAAGACTGATAGGCCCTGGCATGGATCCTCTGGGGCCATCGACTTGGCCCCTTCAGCATTGGAAAAGCTTGCTTTTTCCCTGCAGTGGGCTTTGTCACACTTTCTGTTCTTAGGCATTTGTTTTGTGTTGCTTCTACTGTTGCTGCAATCACACTTTTCCTTCCAGGGGGGAAAAAAAAGCAAAACAAAAGTATACTGGCTAGTTTTGTGTGTCAACTTGATACAGCTGGAGTTATCACAGAGAAGTGAGCTTCAGTTGGGGAAATGCCTCCATGAGATCCAGCTGTGGGGCATTTTCTCAATTAGTGATCAAAGGGGTAGTGCCATCCCTGAGCTGGGAGTCTTGGGTTCTATAAGAGAGCAGGCTGAGCAAGCCAGGAGAAGCAAGCCAGTAAGGAACATCCCTCCATGGCCTCTGCATCAGCTCCTGCTTCCTGACCTGCTTGAGTTCTAGTCCTGACTTCCTTGGTGATAAACAGCAATGTAAAAGTATAAGCCAAATAAACCCTTTCCTCCCCAACTTGCTTCTTGGTCATAATGTTTGTGCAGAAATAAAAACCCTGACTAAGACAAAAAGCATGCCCATGATCTTTGGGGGAAATGCCATTCAAGTTGTATCAAAGTACGTGCCACGTAGTATTTCTGTTCCCCCAAGGGATAAGGAATCACAACTATTGGATGGGTGGGGAGGGGCCGGCCACTCCCCCACCTGGCCTTTATAGCAAGCACCTTCTGGTTCTCTTTGGTTGTTTCCTCTACCTGACACAGAAGTTCTTTCCCCAGTCTGAAGAATAAAGAGCTGGGAAGGTTTCATTCTCTGTTAGCTACATTTAGAAGTGATAGAGAAAAACAATATCCTTGGGTGAAGTAGCTAAGTCTGTTGGGCAGGTCGCAGTGATTGCTGCCAGCGAGATCCTGGCATATGGGTTCTTTTCAGACTTGATGTGAACTTCATGATGCAGTGTGAGCACTGGGTGTTCCGTGCTCCCCACGGACCCAGTGATGGAGACCCACCCATCCTC